>CANIUD010000159.1:0-65248 GCA_947470075.1 Closterium sp. Yama58-4
AGAAACAGCGACGGGTCAGCAGTAGAAGGAGCAAACCCAAGAGCCGCAAGCGTAGTCCTCAGTGTGTCGTGCCACTCATGTGGCGCCTGGCGGAGACCGTAGACCGGCCGCCGGAGGCTCCACTGGGTACCAGGAGGGAACGACCAAGTGAAGCCAGGGGGGCGGCGCAGCCAGATCTCCTCGTGCAGGCTACCCTGCAAGAAAGCAGTGCTGAAGTCAAGAGAGTGAAGCTCGTAGTCACGGTGAGCAGCAACGTGCAGCAGCACCCGAAGAGTGGTCATCTTCGGGGTGGGGGAGAAGGTCTGGAAGAAGTCAACTCCCTCTCGCTGACTGAAGCCTCGAGCCACGTAACGCGCCTTGAAGACAGGCGGAGAACCCGGCGGCCGCTTCACCCTGAAAATCCACATGCCACTGACGATGTTCGCCCCAGGTGGGGGAACCTCGTCAACGTAGGTGCCTGTGGACTTCCAGGAAGCCATCTCTGCGTCCATGGCTGCCTGCCACTGAGAGGAGTAGGGACCCTCTATCGCCTCTGCGTAAGAGCGCGGAGTCGGGATGTCTGGTGCATCTGGGTCTCCCTCAGGGGCAAGTAGCGAGGACACAAGATGAGGTAAAGCAGCAGCAAGACACTGGAACTCCTCCTGCCTGTCCTCAAGGACGTCCGTGCTAAGAGCACACGCACCCCCGACGGACGGAGGACAGACAGACTCAGACTCAGCAACAAGACTAGCGGCGTAGTCTAGACGACAGGCAGCAGCAAAGTCAACAAGCTCAGCGACCAAGGCAGACGCAGCAGTAGACTCAAACGACGGGTCAGTGACAACAGTGGCTAGGAGACGCGTGACAGTAGGGTGCTCAGTACGAAAACGGTCACACTCAGGGTCCGGAACGGCAGGCAGAGAGGACGCAGGGGGAGACGGCAGAGGAACAGGCTGCGGAGCAGAGGAAGGACGACGGACAACAAGGTGTGCGCTGGGGACAGCCGGCTGACGCGCACGAGCGACACGACGAACGGTACGACCAGATAGAACAGGCGAGACAGGACGCGACGCAGGCTCACGACGCGTAGCAGGACTGCCTGTCTGCTCAGTGTAAGGAGAGGGAGCAGGTAGCGGTGAGCCAGTCTGTAACGGAAGACCAGTAGACGACGGGAGAGTAACAACCTGACAAAGAGCAGAGTCAGCGGCGCGGAGAGACGACGGAGACGGCGGAGCGAAGAACAGTCGTGTCGGCGCAGCTGCACCAGTACCAGTAGCTCCCGGCAGCTCCAGCAGCTCCAGTGCCTCCAGCAGCTCCAGTACCTCCAACAGCTCCCGTACCTCCAGCAGCTCCAGAAGCTCCAGTCCCAGAGCCGACACCCCCAGTCCCAGGGTCTCCAACCTCTGTGTCTCCAGCAGCAGCACCCCCAGAACCAGCACCTCCAGTCCCAGGGTCTCCAGCCTCAGTGTCTCTAGCACGAGCACCTCCAGAACCAGCAACTCCAGCACCTCCAGTAGACAAAGGACCAGCACCACTCCTAGCTCCAGCAGCGCGACGCTGACGGCGACCGTACCAGTCCTGCAGCTGCTGTGGGGTGAGAGGCACACGTGGACGAAGGCGGCTACTCCAAGGAGACCGCGCAACAGCAGACTCAGAACCCTCAGCGCCCGCACCCCCAACGGCTCCAGAACCTCCGGTGTCAGTACCCTCAGCACCAGTACCTCCAGCGGCTCCAGAACCTCCAGCGCGAGCACCCTCAGCAGCTCCAGAACCTCCAGCTCCAGCGCCACCAGTACTAGGCCCTCCAGCAGCTCCCGAACCTCCAGCGCCAGCACCCTCAGTAGCTCCAGAACCTCCAGCGTCAGTACCGCCAAGCTCAGCACCCCCAGACCCCTCACACTCAGGCTCAGCACCACCAGGCTCCACACCCTCAAGCTCCGCACCCTCAGGCTCAGTACCCCCAGGCTCAGCACCACCAGGCTCCGCACCCCCAGGCTCAGCACCCCCAGAAGTAGCACCCCGAGCAGGACCACCCTCAGTAGGACCTGAGTCACCAGTGACCTCAACCGGCGCAGTAAAGGGAGGAGGGTCTACCTGAGAAACACCTGAAGGAGCAGGACCGGGAGCGGAGGGGGTCTCCCTGGGGAGCACCTGGAGCGAGGAAGAGCGGCGGGGGGGGGGGGAGCGGGGCAGTGCGGTAGGGAAAGAGACGGTAAAAGGGAACCGACTCGTCGAACGTGACGTCCTGAGACGCAAAGACACGGCGCGAGGTGGGATGGTAAAACTGCCAACCAGGCGCGTTAGGGACAAAGCCAAGGAAGACACAGGGAACAGCGCGGGCGGAGAGCTTGTCCGCGGTGGTATCGCGGACAAAGGCACGAGCACCCCAGACCCGGAAACGCGACGCATCGCCAACCTTCCCCGTCCACAGCAGTGTGGGCGAGGTCTCCGGCAAGGAGACACGGGGCCAGAGGTTGAGCTAATGCGCGGCGTACCGGACCGCAAACGGCCACAGGAAATGGGGGGCAGCCGCATGGATCATGGAGGTACGAGCGACCTCCATGACTAAGCCAATGCGGTGCTCAGCAACCCCATTCTGCTGTGGAGAGGCCGGAAGCGTGAACGACTGGGTGATGCCGTGCTCCGCACAGTAGGCTGCCAAGAGGTCTGAGGAGAACTCACCACCTCTGTCAGAGTGCAGACGGAGGACAGGAAAGTCCCGCCGGAACCGCTCGCGGAGCTGGAGACGAACAGTGCGGATCCAAGGGATCAAAACATCAGGGACGTCCCCCTTGCTCTGCAAGGGGAAGACCGTGGTGTAACGCGTGTAGTCATCGACGACCAGCAGGAAGTACCGCTCGCGGCCCTGTCCCTGGACGCGGGCTGGGCCCCACACGTCCAGGTGGAGCGTCTGCAGTGGAGCCTCTGTGGGAGGAAACGAGGAGGAGTGAGGAGCGGCGCGCTGCCGCCCCTCGACGCAAGGAATGCAGGGCGGCGCAGGCGAGGGAGGGAGGGCAGGCAGAGACCTGGGAAGACCAGAGACCAGGGAGCGAGAGTGCATGCTACGCAGGCGAGGCAAGGAGGGGTGACCAAGGCGGTGGTGCCACAGGAGAGTGTCGTGCGACAAAGCGCGACACTCGCAGGGGGCCGCCAGCTGACCAGACACAGACGCAGACGCAGCTACCTGAGGGGACTCAGTGGTGAGTGTGTACAGACTCGAGCCAGGCGCACGGGTAAACGTGGCCAGGTGTCGGCCCGTCCGAGCACACGTACAGCGGGTCACTCGCTGACTCGCAGGAGTGAACTGGTGAACCCCTCCATCCTGGAGGTCAGCTCCCGCCACCAAGTTCGTAGAGAACGAGGGGAGGTAAAGACCTGACAGGAAGCCAGACGGGACGGCCGGACACGGCAGAACCGTGGAGTAGTGGGCAAGGACTGGGCCCCCGGAGGGGTCCGCCAGGGAGACTGGAACTGGCCGACTAAGCGGCGTGAGTGTGGTGCAGTCGCGAAAGAAGGAGCGGGAAGCTCCTGAGTCAAGGGTGAAGGTGTGCGAGACCGCAGAGGGCGCAGTACCAGAGAGAGCAGACTCACCAGCACCTGAAGCCACGGCCTCACCAGCACCTAGAGCAGAAGACGTACTAGCACCGAGAGCAGCAGCCTCACCAGCACCTAGAGCAAGAGACGCACTAGCACCTAGAGCAGCAGCCTCACCAGCACCGAGAGCAGCAGGCTCTATACCAGGGTCAGGCGGTACGCACAGGTAACAGGCACGGTCAGCACTAGTAGGCAATGCATACATGGCAGTGAGAATAGCATCATAGTCAAGCGCAAAGATATCTACCCTCTGTCCATGCAGCTCCAGCCAGGCGGGGAGCTCAGCCTCGTCGCCAAACACTGTGCGCCAGTCGTCGCTCAGACGGGCGAAGCAGCGGGACTGTGTGTGACCAAGCGTCCCACAAGGCTGACCAGTCCTAGCACCTGTGCGAATGACGTACGGGCAGCGAACTGTACGCGTAGACCTGCTACACTGAGCATACCACTCCTGGAGCTGCCGGGGCGTAAGTGTCTCACGTGGACGCCCCTGCAGCTGCAGCTGGCCACTGCCAGACGCTCCCAACTGACCAGCTCCAGGGCGACAGCTACGACGGCTACTGCGACAACCCCAGCTAGTATACCACTCACTAAGCTGCTGGGGCGTGAGAGGCTCGCGTGAACGTCGCTGGAGCTGCATCTGGCCACCTGCCAGTAGCAGTAGCAGCAGCAGTAGCGTGGGCAGGGCAGGCGCGGCAGGCACGCAGGCAAGCAGGCAGGCAGGCAGGCAGGCAGGCAGGCCGGCAGGCAGGCAGGTAGGCAGGCAGGCAGGCAGGCAGGCAGACAGGCAGGCAGGCAGGCAGGCCGGCAGGCAGGCAGGCAGCCAGGCAGGCAGGCAGGCAGACAGGCAGGCAGACAGGCAGGCAGGCAGACAGACAGGCAGGCCGGCATGCAGGCAGGCAGCCAGGCAGGCAGGCAGGCAGACAGGCAGGCCGTCAGGCAGGCAGGCAGGCGCTCACCAAAGGCTGGAAGAGCAGGCGCTCACCGGGCGAGCAGGGCCGGCGCTCGACGGCGGCGGCCGAGTAGGCGCACGACAGCGGCGGCGTCGGGGCCGCAACACCGGCTGCAGAGTAGGGCCGAAGCAGCTGCAGGGCGGGGCCGCTTCAGTGGCAGTAGCAGGGTGGGGCCGCGTCAGCGGTAGGTCGGGGCCGTGGAAGCTGCAGGGCGGGGCCGCATCAGCGGCAGGTCGGGGCCGTGGTAGCTGCAGGGCGGGGCCGCATCAGCGGCAGGTCGGGGCCGTGGCAGCTGCAGGGCGGGGCCGCATCAGCGGCAGGTCGGGGCCGAGGCAGAGGGCCGCGCGCGGCTCGGCGCGGGCTGCGCTGACAGCGCGCTGAGCTGTTGCACGCCGCGCGCGGCCGCGCTAGGCAGTAGCGGGCCGCGCGCGGCTCGGCGCGGGCTGTTGCGGGCCGCGCGCGGGCCGCGCGAGGCAGTAGCAGGCCGCGCGCGGCTCGGCGCGGGCTGCTGCGGGCCACGCGCCGGCCTCGCGAGGCCGTAGCAGGCCGCGCGCGGCTCGACGCGGGCTGCGTGGGCTCGGCGCGGGCTGCGCGCGGCAGCTGCGGGCTGCGCGCGGCTGCAGCGGGCTGCGCGCGGCTCGGTGCGGGCTGCGCGCGGCTGCAGCGGGCTGCGCGCGGCTCGGCGCGGGCTGCGTGGGCTCTGTGCGGGCTGCGCGCGGCTGCAGCGGGCTGCGCGGGCCTGACGGGCGTGTAGAGGGGGCGCGCGGGCCTTACGGGCCTCTAGGGGCGGCGCGCGGGCCTTACGGGCCTCTAGGGGCGGCGCGTGGGCCTTACGGGCCTCTAGGGGCAGTGCGCTGGCCTAAGGCAGCAGGAGGCAGCGCTAGGGCTGCTGGACGGCGCGCATAGTGCAGCACGTCACAAGGCAAGGCAAGGCAGGCAGGTACGTGGGGTAGCGCGGTAACCGCAGCGGTAGGTGGGCCCGAAAAAAAACGGTCCTACGGACCTTAGTGCTCTGAAACCATGTCAGAATCTAGCAGCAGGAATGGATGAACTAACAGGATGCAGGAGTACAAGTAGTAAACCCTAATTGGGTTGTACCCCATATGGGCTACCCCACTACAGCCTAAACAATATGCAGCACATATAGTTTGACACGATTTGATACCATGTCAGAATCCCAGCCACTTGTTAACTAACAAGATAAAAGGGCTTGTTTGTGGAGCGGGTGAGTGCGGTGGGGGTAGAGACGGTAGAAGCAAACCGACTCGTCAAAGGCGACGCCCTGGGAGGACAGGACGCGAAACTGTGTGGTAAAATTGTCAACCAGGCTCGTCGGTGGGAAAGCCAAGGAAGGCGCGGCGAATGGTGTGAGAAGAGAGCTTCTCCGCGGTAGTATCGCGGACAAGGGCCATCGAACCCCAAACTCGAAATGCCGACGCATCGCCGACGCATCGCCAACCTCCCCCGTCCAACGCAGTGTAGGCGAGGTCTATGGCAAAGAGACACGGGCCAGAGGTTGAGCTGATGCGCAGCGTATCGGACTGCAAACGGCCACAGAAAATGGGGAGCAGCCGCGTGGATCATAGAGGTGCCATAAACCTCTATGATCAAGCCAATGCGACGCTCAGCAATCCCATACTGCCGCGGAGAGGCCGGAAGCGTGAACGACCGGGTGATGCCCTCTTCACGACAAAAAAGCCCTCAAAAGGTGGAAGGAGAACTCATCGCTTTTGTCAGAGTACAGACGCTTGACCAGAAGGTCCTGCCGGAACCGATCGTGGAGCTAGCGACAAACAGTGCAGATCCAAGGGATCAAGACACTAAGAACATCCGCCTTGCTCTGCAAGGGGAAGACCATAGTGTATCGCGTGTAGTCGTCAACAACCAGCGATAAGTAGCGCCCGCGGTCTGGTCCACTAGCGCGGACTGGGCCCCACACGTCCATATGGAGAGTCTGCAGAGGAGCCTCCATTGGAGAAAGTGAGGAGGAGTGGGGAGCGGCCCGCTACCACCCCTCGACGCAAGGCAGACACGGCGGTGCAGGTGAGCATGAGAGCGAGGGCAGGGGCCTGGGGAGGCCAGAGACAAGGAGACGGGAGTGCATGCTATGTAGACGCGGCATGGAGGGGTGACCAAGACGGTGGTGCCAGAGAAGAGTCTGGCACATGAGGAAGACGCAGCTAACTGACCTGACGCAGCCACCTGATTGGACGCAGTTACCTGTGCAGACTCAGTGGTCAGTGTGTACAGGCCAGACCCGGGTCTCCGAGTAAACGTGGCGAGGTGGACGCTAGTCCGTGAGTCCGTACAGATCGCCACAAGCTTACCTCCGGAAGTAGTCACTGTGACAAACTGATCTCGGAGGACAACACCAAGTTCATGGTGAACGAGGGGAGGTGGAGTCCTACAAGCGAGCCGGAAGGGGCTGCCGGATACAGGAGAACGGTGAAGGCACATGCTATTACAGGGCCTCCAGAGGGGTCAGCCACAGTGACCGGGACAGGTGTGGTGAGCGGCGTGACTGTAGTGCAGTCGCGAAAGAAGCAGCGAGACGCGCCTGAGTTAGGCGTGAAGGTGTGCAGAGCCTCTGTATGGGCTGCACATGTGCTAGCAGGCTCAACGGCACCTAGACTAGCAGCCTCTAAACCTTCAAGGACACGTCCATGAGAAACCCACTCCCGAAGCTGCTGCGGCGAGAGAGTTTCCTGTCGTCGAGACTGCCTCTAGTACCTCTAATACCTCCAATACCAGTACACCAACCAGGCCTAATTTTATCAGTGCAAATCACCCTGATACACTGATTATCAGGGTGGTTTTTTGTAGTCACACTGATGCCTTCGGGTAAAATTTTCTGGAGCTTAGATTTTCCTGATGTGCCAGGGTTTACGTTTAAGGCACACTGATGCCCCAGGGTTATCGTTCTTCTTAGTGAGAATTACCCTGAAGCGAGCTTCTCCGCGGTAGTATCGCGGACAAGGGCCATCGAACCCCAAACTCGAAACGACGACGCATCGCCGACGCATCGCCAACCTCCCCCGTCCAACACAGTGAAGGCGAGGTCTATGGCAAAGAGACACGGGGCCAGAGGTTGAGCTGATGCGCAACGTATCGGACTGCAAACGGCCACAGAAAATGGGGAGCAGCCGCGTGGATCATAGAGGTACAATCAACCTCTATGATCAAGCCAATGTGGCGCTCAGCAATCCCATACTGCCGCGGAGAGGCCGGAAGCGTGAATGACCAGGTGATGCCCTCTTCACGACAAAAAAGCCCTCAAAAGGTGGAAGGAGAACTCATCGCTTCTATCAGAGTACAGACGCTTGACCAGAAGGTCCTGCCGGAACCGATCGTGGAGCTAGCGACAGACATTGCAGATCCAAGGGTTCAAGACACTAAGAACATCCGCCTTGCTCTGCAAGGGGAAGACCATAGTGTATCGCGTGTAGTCGTCAACAACCAGCGATAAGTAGCGCCCGCGGTCTGGTCCACTAGCGCGGACTGGGCCCCACACGTCCATATGGAGAGTCTGCAGAGGAGCCTCCATCGGAGAAAGTGAGGAGGAGTGGGGAGCGGCCCGCTGCCGCCCCTCGACGCAAGGCAGACACGGCGGTGCAGGTGAGCATGAGAGCGAGGGCAGGGGCCTGGGGAGGCCAGAGACAAGGAGACGGGAGTGCATGCTATGTAGACGCAGCATGGAGGGGTGACCAAGACGGTGGTGCCAGAGAAGAGTCTGGCACATGAGGAAGACGCAGCTAACTGACCTGACGCAGCCACCTGATTGGACGCAGTTACCTGTGCAGACTCAGTGGTCAGTGTGTACAGGCCAGACCCGGGTCTCCGAGTAAACGTGGCGAGGTGGACGCTAGTCCGTGAGTCCGTACAGATCGCCACAAGCTTACCTCCGGAAGTAGTCACTGTGACAAACTGATCTCGGAGGACAATGTTACTCACCAAGATCATGGTGAACGAGGGGAAGTGGAGTCCTACAAGCGAGCCGGAAGGGGCTGCCGGATATAGGAGAACGGTGAAGGCACATGCTATTACTGGGCCCCCAGAGGGGTCAGCCACAGTGACCGGGACAGGTGTGGTGAGCAGCGTGACTATGGTGCAGTCGCGAAAGAAGCAGCGAGACGCGCCTGAGTTAGGCGTGAAGGTGTGCAGAGCCTCTGTATGGGCTGCACATGTGCTAGCAGGCTCAACGGCACCTAGACTAGCAGCCTCTAAACCTTCAGGGACACGTCCATGAGAAACCCACTCCCGAAGCTGCTGCGGCGAGAGAGTTTCCTGTCGTCGAGACTGCCTCTAGTACCTCTAATACCTCCAATACCAGTTACCAACCAGGCCTAATTTTATCAGTGTAAATCACCCTGATACACTGATTATCAGGGTGGTTGTTTGTAGTCACACTGATGCCTTCGGGTAAAATTTTCTGGAGCTTATATTTTCCTGATGTGCCAGGGTTTACGTTTAAGGCACACTGATGCCCCAGGGTTATCGTTCTTCTTAGTAAGAATTACCCTGAAGAGAGTATCTCCCATCCCCCCCCCCCCCCCCCCCCCCCCCCCCCCCCCCCCCCCCCCCCTTTTCCCGTAACCCGGAATTCCCGTTGGCCAACTGTCAATACCAGAATTTGCGCCATGATAAGACATGTGTTGGCACGTAGTGGGCCGTCATTGGCCAGAATTATAGTTTCGTTCGACACAACGCCAAGGACTCAACTCGACCTTATTGTCTGACATGCCAACACGACTGGGTTTGTTGGAAACCTGGCTTAGTGCAGCAGACCATCGGCGCCTGCTATCCCCTTGGCACGGGGGAAAGAGAAGGTGCCCGAGCCACAAGACGATAGTGACCAGGAGGAAACCCCTTGTGCCTTGTCTGATGATGACTAGGAACTGTATTGTGTGCTTTCAGTGTAACAACAATTGGGCAAGGATTTTAAGAATCTTACGCTGATGCCTCAGGGTGATTTTTTCAAACCTACCCTGTACCCTGATGCAAAAGAATTTTGGGAAGGGGTCACACTGATAATCAGGAATTTGCACAGGTGCAACACTGATCATAAGGGTTGTTCAAAAAAAAAAAAAAAAAAAAAAGCCCTGACCCCAACCAGAGCGGCCTCGCTGAATAACCCACTCCCAAAGCTGCTGCTGCGATAGCATTTCCTGCCGACGAGCATGCTGCTGCTGTCTAGTACCTCTAGTACCTCCACTACCAGTACCAACCAGAGCGACCTCATACAGAACATGGTGCGTTAGTGGGTAAGATGGGGTTGGGGTGGAGGGGGGGATGGGGGCGGGAGGGCTGGTGGGGGGATGGATAGAAGACAAATATTATACCTTACACATTTGAAACAGCTTTCTTACACATTTGAAACAACTTCAACCAGAAGGACAGTGATGAAGATTTCATCAATAGCTATGCGTGTCATTGCCGAGACACGCATGCATCAGCTGAGTCACTAGCAGGAAACACGTGAGCCAGCAACTAAACCGTTAGGCCCATAGAGCAGCAGTTAAACATACCAATGGTCTTATCAATAGGAGCCTCGCACGTTCATCGCTGCATAGTGTTGAATCTTGACCTTGGCATTCATTTGGACCTTGGCTTTCCGTGTTAGTCAGCTGGGAACTTCGACTCTGCCCACACTCCGAAATTTCAATGCCACTGTCCAAGGGAAAATCAGATCCGCCCCCTTTCCCCCCAACCCCCCCATCCCCATCCTGCTCCCCCAGTAACACTCCCCTCATCCCCACCAACCTATCAAACTCCAACACGCCCACTGTACCCTCGAACCCCACCAACTTGACAAAAATGATCCATAGATTCATCACCTTGCACTCCTCAAGGTTAATTTGCCCGAGGCGATGAGGTCCCACGGCTAAATGTAGACGAAACATGATACATCACAAAAAAAAAGAAGAAAAATCACTAGCAGGAAATACGTGAGCAGGTAACTAAACCGTTAGGCCCATAGAGCAGCAGTTAAACATACCAATGGTCTTATCAACAGGAGTCTCGCACGTTCATCGCTGCATAGTGTTGAATCATGACCTTGGCATTCATTTGGACCTTGGCTTTCCGTGTTACTTAGCTAGGAACTTCGACTCTGCCCACACTCCAAAATTTCAATGCCACTGTCCAAGGGAAAAACATATCCGCCCCCTTTTCCCCCCAACCCCGCCATCCCCATCCTGCTCCCCCAGTAACACTCCCCTCATCCTCACCAACCTATCAAACTCCAACCCGCCCACTGTACCCCCGAACCCCACCAACTTGACAAAAATGCTCAATAGATTCATCACCTTGCACTCCTCAAGGTTAATTTGCCCGAGGCGATGAGGTCCCGCGGCTAAATGTAGACGAAGCATACAAAAAAAAAAAGAAGAAAAAAATCGTATATGAAACATTTTAGCTAAGCTCAGGACCACTTTCCGTCACCTTCACCTTCCTCCTACCACTCACCTTGCCACCGTCTTTCCCTCTTCTCTTCCCGTTGGCATTTGGGTTTGTGGGTGGGATAATGCACCTTTTGACAATCTCTGCTGCAATACGCCACCTTGCCACACCCTCCGCAACTCCTTAGTTTTACACCACCACCCTCCACCCTCCCACACCCTGAAGCACTACACACACGTCCACTAAAGGCGCGGAACCAAAGCCTTGTGTGGCAGTTGCACCACACCCATGTCCCCTACAAGCAGCAGCACCTGCGGCTTCAACATTTGAAGGAACGCTTGCAGTCAAAACCTCTGCTGCAGCTATGCTCAGTGCAGCGAAAGTGGTGACTCGTCAGAAGAAGGTGCAACGTCAGATGAAAATCCTGATGCACCAACTGACGACGCAGCACTGGTGCTTACTACACCTGAGGTGGAGCGGTCAGCACCAGAGGTCGGTTGGTAGCAAGGCTCCCCCAACAGCATCTCTTGCAGACACCAGATTGACTCCCCCTCAGCCATGCCTGGCTGCCGCTGCAGGCGGGCCCGCCTCCCTCCATGGCACTAGCCAGTAGCATTGCCACCATAAAATACGAGTGCACCTCCTCCCAGACACTCCTGCAGTCACCTTCACCAAACCCACCTCCCCCCCCCTTCCCTACCGTCCACATAGTCCAACTCCTGGTCCTCCTCCTGCTCGCCTTGAATTCTACATTGCTCGGGAGCTCTTTAGGAAAGAGAAGGGAAAGGGCGAGCAAGAAGGCGATCGGAACCTGCTCTACCCGATCCCGCAGCGCATGCAGGCTACAACGCAGTATGTGAATATCCAGCGCCAATTAATTGACAACATTGTGAAACTCTGCATTATGGGGCGGGAAAATGGAAACAAAGTGGTTGAGAAGGATGGAGGGGGCGATAGGCGAAGTTGGCAATGAGAGCGCCAAAAGGGACAAGGGTAGTGTACCTGGCGATGCATGTGCTGCAGAGGGCGCACGTCGGTGGGCCCAAGAGCGTTCTGGCAAACTCAACTGTCAAGTCTGCATCTGCTCAGCAGCGCACGATAGGACGCATCTCGCTACGAGGAGAAGCAGTTCATTGCTGGGAGCTTTTCTGGTACCGGTACTTCTCTGCTGCATTGTCGACTGGCCTTTGTTCCTGAGTTCATTCCTGCCATCCGCCCTGCCTAGCCAGAAACATATCTCACTTGAGTCATGAGGAAATTTTACAGTAGCTTCATCCCCCTCAGGCTACCTGGGTTGAACGGAGTTGCTTCCGACCATAGGCGGGAGAACAGAGATGAACCTGCCCACCAGGATCGGAAGATCTCAAACCAGGTGGTGCATGGGCAGGACCTTTACTGTGGGTTGTCCTTGAAACACATCGTTGCAGATATGCAACTCATTGCTTACGAGTCCTGCAAGATGCAGCCACATGAGTATAACTACTTTGGTTCACGACAGAAAAATGTTGGTCGTCGTCCCAGATCTCATCCCTGGCACTGTTACCTGACAGGACCGACATGGTGATATAATAGGACCACGAGTCACTACACTACCTGCGAGCCCAACAACAGCCCAACAAGCGACAAATCAGGTTGGTGCATTTCCTGAAGTCCAATTTTTGCTACACTATTACGTACCAAAAAGGGCGCCAACAATATCACCGATGCCGTGACCCGAGTATCGATGCAAACTGCAGCTGTGTTCATTGCCCAATCCAACCCACCTTTTCAGGACTATTTACCCACGAGTAACAGATCGATTGCTTCTTCAAGCGAAATCAACACCATTGGCCACCGCACAATATGGGAGACACTTACTTAGAAGCCGGTACGAACTGGATTTTGATCCCATCATACCAGCTCTTACAAGAGGTGCTGACGTAGGAGGTTCACGACTCTAACATCTTCGAGCATTTCAGCATTGACAAAATCCTCGTGCAATGATTACTGGGCGGGGATACTGTCGGGTGTGCAACGCTACGTGACAACCTGCCCAATCTGCCAAGTCGTCTCAGCAGTGGCTGACTGGATTACTGTAGCCCCTCGAGCCAAATGAACGACCGTGTCAACAAGCATTTCGTTACCGACCTGCCACCCTGCACAAATGGCAATGACTCGGTCCTGGTCGCCGTTGACCGATTAAAAAAATGGCACATTTTGCACCATGTCGCACGACGATCACAGCCGAAGAAACAAAGAAATTGTTCATGTCCCCCGTCGACAATCTTTAGCGATCAAGATTCAAAATTCACGTCATTTTTTTGGAAGGAGACGTGGGCACGGTACGCTACCTGGCTGCAGTGTTCATAGGCCATACCACCTGCAAATCGACAGCAAGCTACAAAGGAAAAAAATAAAATAGAAATGGAGTAGCTAATTCGCACCAACTGCCCCGAACCTGTCCAAGTGGGAGCACTCGCTTTCGATGCTAGAATTTGCATATAACAACGCACCTTTGGCAACGACTATTTAATCGCCATCTTACCTCATTGCGTGATAGACCCTACAATACACTCATCTACGGCTCCTTACAATTCGGTGCCACAATCCCAGCCATTCATCGCCGAAGTCAAAGTAGCGTGACAAAGCAGCATCGTTAGTCGCAACGCTCATAAACATTGAAGGGATTTACCCCTCATCGCCGGGCAAATGGTTCTAATGGACACAAAGAATCATCGGTTGCTCCAATCGGCAAAACTCAGCCCCCAATACGTGGGGACCCTTTCGCAACATCAAGATGCTGACACCTGTCATGGCGAAGCTGTTACTGCCGGATGATTGCAAATTTTATGACGCATTCCATGTCAGCCTATTGCAGCATTACGTTGCACATCTGTCGTCCGATCTCGCACATCCCAACAACTCGCTAAGCATTCAGCACGTGGCAGACCTGCCAATCAACTTTGGAAGATTTTGAATAACCGCGTGTGTGTGACGCCGACAGGATGCCACGCCAATTTCCTGCTCTGCTATGCAGATTGCACGTGCGCGACAATACATGGGTCACCTCTGACTACAAGGTTACTCGGAATTACAGGCCTACCTCTCTTGCCGCCGCATGTCTGATGTTGACCACCCTTTGGGGGGGAGAGGGGGGGGGGGGGGGGGGGGGTAGTGTAAGGAATTGTTCTAGTTCCTTGGGGGTATGTGTACAAATCCAACATTCGAAATTTTAGACTCGTTCCTGTGGATAGTGAGCTAGGCTACGGGGGTTGGCTCGAACTAATAGGAGTGATCGTAGCTTTGCTTGGTTCCTTAGTGCTTGCACATTCACGGGAGATTTCGGCAAGAGTTTCCACTTGCAAAGCTGAGACTACAGAATGATAGAACAAGCAATGACAACAATGACTACATCAGGCACCTAGCATCTCCGCAGCTAGCCTGGTCGACCACCAGCACAGCTTGGTCGACCCCCTGCCAGCGTTGTGTAGAGGAGCTGCGCCAGCACTGCAGGAAGGCGACCTGCCAACAGAGCAGGTCGACGGCGTGCCAATGCTGCATCAGAGCGGTTGTCCAGCGTTGCCCCGTAGAAGACAGCAGTGCGCATGCTCGCAGGTGCGCGCAGACGATTGGCCAAACTTGCATTGCTGTGATCCGTCGGCTGTTGACTGCGCCTGACCAGCCACATCGACTTCGGAATACCAGCCCGAAGTCGCCCATCATTGTGACCTCGACGACGTTTGCGTGCCTCCGCAGAACTCGCCGAGAATGTTACCTGGTCCACGTGGACACCACCAGCCACTCTGGTCGACCACCCAGAGCTTTTGGACGACCATCTGGTGCCTCTGGTCGACCACCAGGGCTCCGGTCGACCACCACGAGCTCTGGTCGACCACGGGTCCAACGGTCGACCACCAGGTCCCCCGGTCGACCATCAGGCCCCCCAGTCGACCATCAGGTGCCTCTGGTCGACCACCAGGTGCCTCTGGTCGACCACAAATCCTGTCGAGCTGCCCCATGGTCGACGGACCCCTTCCGTCGACCAGAACCCTCTGCTGATATCGCCGAGCACCCTTCGTCGACCGTTGCTCACATGTCAGGTTGACGGATTGCTCCGTCGACCTCCCCGTCGAGCTGGAACTCCTGGTCGACGGCCCACCCGTCGCCCAGCCCAGTCAGCTGCGCCCGTCGAGCACCCCTGGTCGACGGAAATTCCACAGTGACACCATGCAGCTCGACGAAGCCTGTCGAGCAGCTCCCTTACTGCGAACGGTTGGCTGCTTCTCCTGTACATCCGACCAAGTCGTCGGAGTTGCCCAAGCGAGGGCGGGGCCAACACTCCACTCCCGTTAACAGGTCCGACAACCCTGCCCTCCGAACATCCCTCACGTTGCTTTCTGGTTTTCCAAACCCGAAACTGCACCCAACCATTCCCGGTCCTGCGAACCCAGCTTAGCTAGCCTTCACTATATGTGTGCTCTGATTCGTTATTCAGATATTCAAGCAGTAGGTAATCATTTCCGCGTTATTGCATTCTGCACATTCTTCTTTTGTAGAATTCATAACAAGCTAGTTACTACATGGTGAAAATCCAATAAAATGGTAATCTTGCGCGTTATTGGGTCCCTTTGTGTTTTCCTTCGCATGACCTCCGTTGGCTCGAGTTCGTTTAGGTTTCGTGCTGGACGGGTTTTACTGTGCTCGGTAGTTGACACTCACGGCAAATGCTTTGTTTCCCAGGCAAACGACAACGTGAAACTCACGTTGGCTTGGCTTACCCATTTAGGTCTTCCGCGCCTCGACTCACGGCGAATGCTTTGTTGTTTCCTAGGCAGACTGTCTGCAAATACCCATTTTCGTGTTCAGTACGTATCCAAATGGGTCATGCACGGTCACGATCATCGCGCGCAATCTCTTTCGGTTGTGTGGCTGATGGATCTCGAACGGTCATAGGCCAATCTCAGCCAGTCGAGCTGATGCGCGAAATCTCGGATAGGCTCTGTGGTCCAAAGAACCGTCATTAGGGTAATCTCCGCAGCCAATCACACATCGCATGACCAACGGTCATCCGCGGAGATATCATAGCTGTCACGCTTGTATATGATTAGCAGTCACGCATATTGAAACGTTGCTGGCAGGGAGATAGTAGCCTTAGTAGGCTTGGAGAATGAGTATAGAGTGCTCTCTGGAATTTTCTGGAAATTGCATTATGACTTCACAAATTTCAGAGTACAATTTTATAGAGCACATTCAAACATCGAGTCGCACTCCCAAGTCGCGACTTTCTCTGAATTTCTCAATGGTAACCCAACCCTTTGAAATGAACCTGCCGTGAAATTCAGAGAATTATTGCGGTACGGGATTGGCCGGCGAGCTTGGTTACGGGGCTGTAATTTCGTCGGTGTTGTTGGCGAAGTCGGCGAGCGGTCGGAACTTTGGTGTCCTGCGTTTCGTAATTTTCGTGCGTGGGATTGACTTGGGCTGCGTGTCGGAATCTGGTCGCCCAGCTGCAGGTTGAGGCGTTTGACCAATCCGAAATCTAGGTGAGGTGGCGCTTGACTTCCGCCCACCTGCATTGCAGTTGGCAGCATTCGGCTGCTGCACTGTTACATTACTTCCCCCTCCAAGTGGCGTCGTCCACGGCGCCAAACCATGGCTGGTCAAGTAACGGTTCACGGCAGTTGCAGCACGGTCAAGGTGGCTCTCAGGTTCCCATGAGTCCTCACTAGCAGGCTGATCCTTCCAATGAACAAGAAACTCACGACCATGAGGTGTGTCGCGGTGAGCAGTGATAGATGCAACCTCAAACAGGCCGGGGCTGCCTTCGAACATCGGTGGCAGGTGGCGTGTGGCTGGACGGTCGTGTGAAGGTGCACAATAAGGGCGGAGGCGCTGGACATGGAAGATGGGTTGAATCTTCATATAGAGGGGCAGTTGGAGGCGGTAGTTGACCGGTGAGAGGACTCGGGTGATGGTGAATGGGCCAATGAAGCGAGGGGCAAGCTTTCTGGTTGTGCCTTTGCGTAGGAGGGGTAGGTGGTCAGTGGAGAGTAACACTTGATCGCCAACCTTGAAGCGGATATCTTTGCGGTGGGAGTTGGCATAGTGGGTCTGTTTGGCTTGTGCTTTAAGGATGGAGGTGCGAGCGGCATCAATGGCTGATTCGAGTGAGGTGAGGAACTCAAAGGCTGCTGGTGCGTGGGAGAGGTGGGAGGGTGGGGTCGTTGGGAGGCGTGGGTGCTGTCCGGTTGCGAGGTAGAAGGGTGGCTGGCCGGTGGAAAGATGGGGTGTGCTGTTGTATGCGAGTTCGATGGCGGTGAGGTGGAGGTCCCAATCGGTTTGGCGAGCGTTAACTTGTGCACGAAGGGCGTCTTCAAGCGTGCGGTTCATCCGTTCAGTTTGTCCGTCCGTTTCAGGGTGATATGCGGTAGAAAATTTCAGCCGGGTGCCGTAAAGCTTGAAGAGCTTCGTGAGTGGTTTGCTCAGCGTTGGGCGTCTCAGCGTAGTGGCCGTAGTGGCAGTCGCGGTGCAGCTACTCCGTTGGGAGGTTCTGGAGGTGGCCTAGTGCAGCTGCAGCGGCGTCCGCGTGAGCCCCTTACACCCCAGGAGCTTCGTGAGTGGTTTGCTCAGCGTTGGGCGTCTCAGCGTCGTGCTCAGAGTGTTTGTTACCTGTGTGCGCCACCACACCCAGATATAGAGGTTCTTGCTCTCCTTACTAGTGAGGCTGCCGCTCTTGGTGCTAGTCAGTCTACTCTCTCAGGTGCTAGTGAGTCTGCCCTCTCAGGTACTACGCCTGCTGCGGCCTTGCACACCTTCACACTTGACTCTGGTGCTTCCCGCTGTTTCTTTCGCGACAGCACCACAGTCACTCCCCTCCCTGCACCTGTCCCTGTCTCACTGGCTGACCCCTCTGGGGGCCCAGTGCTTGCACGGTCCACCACTGTGCTTCCGTGTCCGGCGGTCCCGTCTGGTGAGCTGTCTGGTCTCCACCTCCCCTCGTTCTCTACGAACCTGGTGAGCAGCGCCGCTCTTCAGGATGGTGGGGTTCATACCTTTACCCCTGCTTGGCAGCGTGTGGCGATCTGCACGTGTGCACGGACGGGCCGTCACCTGGCCACGTTCACTCGTCGGCCGGGGTCGAGTCTGTACACACTGACGACTGGGTCTTCTCAGTTCGCTGCTGTTGGTCAGGTGTCTGCGTCTTGTCTGGTAGCCTCCCCCTGCGAGTGTCGTCGTCTAACGCACCAGACTCTTCTTTGGCACCACCGCCTTGGTCACCCCTCCTTGCCTCGTCTTCGTCGCATGCACTCTCGCTCCCTGGTCTCTGGTCTTCCCAGGTCTCTACCTGCCCTCCCTCCCTCGCCTGCGCTGCCCTGCATCCAAGCCTTGCGAGCCTTCTGTGAGGAGCACGGCATCACCCAGTCGTTCACGCTTCCGGCCTCTCCACAGCAGAATGGGGTTGCTGAGCGCCGCATTGGCTTAGTCATGGAGGTTGCTCGTACCTCCATGATCCATGCGGCTGCCCCCCATTTCCTGTGGCCGTTTGCGGTCCGGTACGCCGCGCGTCAGCTCAACCTCTGGCCCCGTGTCTCCTTGCCGGAGACCTCGCCCACACTGTTGTGGATGCGGAAGGTTGGCGATGCGTCGCGTTTCCGGGTCTGGGGTGCTCGTGCCTTTGTCCGCGATACCACCGCGGACAAGCTCTCCGCTCGCGCCATTCCCTGCGTCTTCCTTGGTTTTCCTACTGACGCGCCTGGCTGGCAGTTCTACGACCCCACCTCGCGCCGTGTCTTTGCGTCTCAGGACGTCACCTTTGACGAGTCAGTCCCCTTTTACCGTCTCTTTCCCTACCGCACTGCCCCTCGCCCCCTGCCGCCGCTCGCTCTCGCTCAGGGCTCTCGCTAGGTTTAGGGGCTGTCTGACAGTACCCTGAACAAATTTTCCCCCGTCTTATGCTCGGACGACGAAACTTCCGTGGTCTGCATCATAAGCTGGAATAAATTTTCTAGTCTGATAACAAACTCCTGGCAGCATATGCCGCAGTTACATGACAGCGAGGCTACTATGAGACACGCGTAATGAATGCGCGTGCTGTTACAGGGCAGCAAATGGCTGTACCTGTGGTCCTATCCTCTGGTCCACTGGGCATATGGCCTAGTGGGTCAAGATGTCGGTTTCAGACGAACCTAAAACGCTTATCTTACTGATCAGATGAGAACAAACACAAATTCTTAGGAAGCAGATGAATACAAAAAAACAAGTCTTAAACTCAGACCATCAGACCAAATTGGTCTGATAACGAGAACCCTGCTCTCGCTCTAGGTCCTCCCCAGGTAGACCCCTCCCCGCGCCAGGTCCTGCTCCTTCAGGTGTTTCTCAGGTAGACCCTCCCGTGCCTGCGCCTGTTGAGGTCACTGGTGACTCGGGTCCTGCTGGGGGTGCTGAGCCTGGGGGTGCGGAGCCTGAGCGTGAGGAGTCTAGGGATATGCCATGCCATGCCATGCCAGGGATAGGGGGGGGACCATGCTCTTGCCATGCCAGGGATAGGCGGATTAGGGGGGCTGTGAGGAGGGATTGGGGGGTAGGGGGGCCTTAGGGGGGCCTTGAGGGGGGGGCGAGGGGGGGGGGGGTTTCCCCATTACTCGTTATAATCAATCCTCTC
The DNA here is from genome assembly GCA_947470075.1 of Closterium sp. Yama58-4. Taxonomy (NCBI): domain Eukaryota; kingdom Viridiplantae; phylum Streptophyta; class Zygnematophyceae; order Desmidiales; family Closteriaceae; genus Closterium; species Closterium sp. Yama58-4. The sequence continues at coordinate 19,564 of CANIUD010000159.1, forward strand.
ATTTTCCACTTTCTGCTCTCTAGTACCATACCATGGCACTATGGTGTTCTCCTGCTGCTCTGTTATTATGACTCCGACCATTATTCTTACCGGTACTGTTGCTCTGATTATGTACAACAAAGTCCTACCCAGTGCGGGGTTTTCTCCTACTCCTTATTATCCCCCTACTCTTTTTTCACACCCTCCTTGCTTTTGTTTGTGCCATGCCGCTAAGTTGGGCTGATACAGTCAGTTTTTTGTTCTATTTGAAGCTGTACATGTTTGCTAGGATGTTCTTAACCCTTCATTCAGAGTTGTTCAGGGCCTTGCCTGGAGTCATCCTTTAGTAAAAAATTAACAAGGATTTTTGGAGTGGTGGAATAGGGCAGGGAGTGCAATTTGGAGCTCTCTAAATCAAGGGCCTAGATTGATCCCCTTTGTAAAAGCAAACATGGATATTATACATTTTATAAGCACAGCAACAAGTTTCACAACAGCTAGGACATAACCACACCAACAAAAAAGCAGAAACTAGAGACACGGAGGCGAATCAATGACAAAGCCAACCGAGGTTCAAAGCTCCCAAGCTGGGACACTCCGAATCAATGACAAAGCCACCTCCTGCCATGCCTGTACTTCATGACCACTATCATTACATGACTGCTTGAGAGGGGGGGGGGGGAAGAGGCAGAGAGAGGGGGGAAGAGACAAAGAGAGAGGGAGAGAGAGAGAGAGAGAGAGAGAGAGAGAGAGAGAGAGAGAGAGAGAGAGAGAGAGAGAGAGAGAGAGAGAGAGCTCCGCCACGGCACCAGCCCGACGCGACTGGGGTCATCAATCGTGCGGAAGGTCTGGCGAAACGTGGCAGTCTGCGCCGAGCCGTGCTGGCCCTCGAGTCAACGCCTGTCTGCACTCCTGGCCCAGATATTTTGGAAGAACTGCGCCAAAAACACCCCCCCGCTGCTCACGGGCAGTGACCTGGCCTGAACATCTCGGGTCAAAGTTGTCAATCGCCCATCCTGACTTCGCAAAATTGTTGGGGCGATGCGAAAACGGGGTGGGAGCCGGACCGTCAGGAATGACATTTGAGCATCTGCGCGACGCGGCGATTACCAACGCACTGGTCAGCACCCATCTGCACGCCTTGGTCAACACCATCCTGGGAGGAAATCTGCCAGGCTCGGTGGCGAATCTTTTAACAGCCTCACGCCTCATCGCCTTGGCCAAGCCGGGAGGGGGGGCTCGGCCAATCGCGATCGGGGAGTGCCTGACACGACTCACAGCCAAAGCCGCGCTGGCTGCTATGGGGGACGCAGCGCGTTCTTTCTTTCTACCTCTACAGTACGGGGTGGCAGTGCCAGGTGGCGCTGAAGCAGTTATCCATGCAGCCAGGGCCCACATGGACGCCCGCCCAAACAGCCTAGTCCTACAGGCTGACATTTCGAACGCATTCAACAGCATATCGCGAAACGCCATCGCCTCCGCGTTACACGACCCCACCCTTTCGCCGCTGCTGCCACTAGTGAAACTAACGTATGGTAACCCGTCGCAACTACTCCTCGACTCCAATTTCAACTCGGACCCACTGCGTAGCGAACGGGGCGTACGCCAAGGCGACCCACTTGGCCCGCTCCTGTTCGCAGCAGGGATACACGCCACCTTCCGCGAAACAGCTGAAGCACATCCTGACGTGCTTTGCTTGGCGTATGCGGACGACATCACGTTCTTGGGTGATACACCGAACACTGTAGCTGCCTTCACGTTCTTCACCGACAAGCTGGCACACCTGGGCCTGAAGCACAATCCCCAAAAGTGTGCGGCCTGGAGTGCAAATCCAGCAGAGCATGAGATGCATCCACCAGGGGTACCTTTCTCGGGGGAAGGCGTGCGTCTCCTGGGAAGCTTCCTGGGACCTGACAGCGGCGCAGCTAAATTCCTGGCGGACCAGCTGGATGAGATGGCGAGGCCCCTTTCACTCATCGAGCGCGCTGATCCGCAGGTCGCCGCTCTCCTCATCACACGCTGTATCTCGAGGCGGGTTGCTTACCTTATTAGGACGACGCCGCTGCACCTGTTGCCTCGCGAACGTTGGAGCCAGTGGGGGAAAGACCTCCTCATTGCTCTGCTGACTTTATGCGACATACGCGTTCCCACGTGTAGGGCTGAGCAAGCGCGCGTATGGGACCAGGCCTCGCTGCCGCCGTCGCTCGGTGGGATAGGCATAACTGATCCCCTAGTTGAAGGGGTATACGGATTCGCGGCTAGCTTCACACAGGCCGCCTGCTTTCTGTCCACCTTCGAGCTGGGACCCGAGAATGCTTTGGCGCGGGCGCTGCTTCACATGCTACTACCGCGAGACAGCGGCACGCCGCTGCACGCTTGGCTTGCAGCGTGCGAGGCGGCGCTGCCCCTTGATGCTCGGGAACTGCTGGAGAAGGAGCGGCTCGAACGGTCCGATGTGAGGCTACAGCATGCTCGGCCTCAAGGTTCATGGGAGCAGATATGCCGTGCAAGTGGCAGCAACACGACGCATGAAGCTGAATCCGCTCTCTGGCCACACGCAGCGGATGTTCTCTCTCACGAGTTACGGCACGGGCGACTGGCTCACGGCCATCCCCATCACAGCAACACAGCGTATCGGGCCAGTGCACTTCGCCAACGCGGTGCGTTTCCGGCTGGCCCTGCCCTTCTCAACGCCGAAGAAATGTGATTGCGCTGACCACACAGCTATCACCGACCCACGCCTCCCAAATCACCTCCTTCGCTGCGGCACGGGCAAGCACTGCATCGACACACACAATGAGCTGCGGGACGCTTGCATCAGCATGGCGCAGGATGCAGGTTTTATTGTTCATCGGGAGTCGGCCGTTCACAGCCCCATCGAAGAGCAAACGGCCGACTTCACGATGACGGATCGTAGCAGTGGGGCGGTGTACATCTGCGACGTCACGGTGACGGACCCCATCAGCACCCGGGATCCTGAGGCTCAAAAAGGCAGGGGGTGGGCGGCACGAGAGCAAGCAGACAAGAAGATCAAACACTACGCCAACCGCCCAGAGACGGTCGGCTTCTTCCCACTAGCGGTAGACACCTATGGCTGCCCATGTGCCGAGGTGCCCGTGTTCCTCAAGCTTCTTGCAGACACAGCGGCTCGGCGCCACTTCAACGCCGACTCAAAATCCTACTATGCCGCCAAGTTTCTGCACCAGTTTCGACAGAGATGGTCGGTGGCCCTTCAGAGGGCCCAATCTGTGGGCCTCCTTATCAAATTGGGTGAGGCTGCAGCAGCAGAGAACCCGGCTGTGGGTGGTATAGGGCAGGAGTTGAATCTGGGGGACTGTTTTGCAGTAATAGAGCCCCTCTTGGAACTTTAGAAGGGGGGCAGGGGATAGTGTAGGATTTGTTTTCGTTACTACCTTTGCTTCTATACCTTGCATGCATGTAATTGGCTGCCATATCAATACAAGGACCATTAGAGAGAGAGAGAGAGAGAGAGAGAGAGAGAGAGAGAGAGAGAGAGAGAGAGAGAGAGAGAGAGAGAGAGAGAGAGGACTTAGCCTCTGCCCTCTGCCCTTAGCCTCTGCCCTCGTCCTCTTAGGTACTTAAGTAGCTGCTAGTGCCTCCTTGGCTCATTATTCATTTGTGGGCCTGAAAAATTTCGCTCCTGCGGCCGCGCGCGCGAGGACGGCAAGAGACGGCACACTGAGCGGTTTATAAAATAAGGCATTACAAGCATGGCAGCACCTACTACTGTCTAGCCAAGCAACATGGAAACGGAGCTAGAAGAGCCCGCGTCTACATGCGGTGAGCTCCAAGGGCGTGAAGAACGCCCGTCAGAGTCCGCCAAAGCTCCCGGACCACAAGCGTGCTTGCGCCGATCGCGGCGGCTCCAGAGCCTGCACGCAAATGGCGCCGCAGGCCGCGGACAGCTTCGTCAAGCGGCCCGGCCGCCGCAACGCCTCCCTCAGCGGGCGCAGCCAGCACGGGCGCCAGCAGCAATGCAAGCTGGTCAGCTGCGTCCAGGCATGTCTCGCGATGACGGTCGAGGAACGTCTCAGGGGGGGCCGCAGGGAGAGATGAATGAGCAAGAACTTGTATCAGGAGCAGAGCGTGGAAGCTCTCCGCGAGGCGGAAGAGCTGGGCGAGTGTCGCCTCTGCAACACGAGCCTGTGGGGGCTGAAGCGCCTGAGCGAGAAACTGAAATGGCTCCTCGACGGCAAGAGGGGCCGAACCACCCGCCCTCACCGCTACACCTCCCGCAGCCACAAATTCAACTCCCGCCACGGGCGGGACGGGCGGCAGATGCAGACGGGACCCAGGAACAGGAGTGTGCGCAGCACTTGGGTGAGGCGACGGGGCCGGGACTTGAGTATGGACCGGTGCTGCAGGGAGTGGAATCTCGGGAGGCGCCGCCTGGCGACGAGCAGGACAGGCGGCGGCAACGTGCGAGCTGCCTTGAGTCTGAGCGGCCCTCTCTTCACGCATCGCAGTCGTTACCGCACGTTGCAGATCCGCCATTCTCACGGGCGGATCGTACGCCCCTCCGCCACCGCGACCGCGTGGACCCCACCAGCCTCCGCGACCGCCACGGTTCGCATGCCACTGACCCGACTGCTGATAGCGCCGGGGAGAATTGCGCCGGCGCCGGGAGGACTCCCGATCCTGATGAGGTGCTGGAGAATGGGGGCGAGATTGACGGCGGACCGGCGAGGGAGGGCGAGACTGCGGCGCCTGTAGTGCCTGCTGCGCCACCGACGGCGCAACAAGGGCAGTCGGGCCCACAGCAGGAGGCACAGCCAGCGGTGCCGGGCCGCCAGTGGTGGCGGACACCGCCTGCGGGGACGAGGCAGGTGCAGAAGCCGGCGGCTCGAGGCCGACGACAGGTGGCCCAACGGGAGCGGGAACCGGGAGTTCACAGCCGGACCCAGTCGGGGCGGCAAGGGGAGACAGGGGAACAATCTGCGCATCTGGGACAGGCGGATCAGCAGCAGCAGGGGCAGCAGACCGAGCGGGAGCGGGCGCGGACAAGCCAGCCGCAGCTGCCACAAGGGGAGCCACGGGTTCGGGGCGATGAGGCTTTTCAGCAGATGTTGTCGAGGGCCTCGGAGCCGGAGGCACTGGGGGCTTCGTCGCCGTGGTCGCCGTTCCGGCCTCAGACTGAGGCTTGGCGACCACTGCCGACCAGGCGGCAACGCGCTCTGGCGACGGCTCGGGAGCTCCAGCAATCACCATCGCGAGTTCGGGAAGCACGAGAGGAGAGGAGGCAGGTGGCTAGCGGAATAGGCGGAGGGCCGGAAAACGGGTACCAGGCGGCGGGACGTCGGGCTTTAATGGCTCTGGCAGCTGCTAATGAGGTTGGGGAGAGATCCGACCCCACCTATATAGAGGAAGTGGAGCCAGAGAGTGAAAATGACGAAGGGGACGAAGCAGTGGCAACAAGAGTAGGGACCACGGGGCGAAGACCTGGTGCAGCCAATCTGCCCACAGCGGGATCGAGGGACCGTGCAGGGCCATTGGATGCCGATCGAACGGACGGGAATCCAACCCACCAGCAATCCACGAGATCGAGCCGCGCCCGCAGACATCGGACCGCGCCCCCCCAGCCAGTGTCAGGAACAACCCCACAGCAGCCCCGTTATTATTCGCCAGAGGAGCTGGCAGGGATGAGTGACAAGTTCGCTGACATCGCGAACTGGGACATTTCCGCCCTCTGCGACAGTCGCCAACCATCACTGTCAAGAAGATTACCGCCACACTTGTGCCAGCTATTTTCGCTGGCACTCCTGACACCGCTACACCACCTCTCGCGAAACCCTGACTCCGAAGCGGGTTGGCGACTGCTTCTTTTCCTCCCGCGTTTGACCCTTCGCCAGGCTTCGCCGAGGCAACCAAATTGGCCACAAATCAAGGCCCGTCTTCGAGCTTTCCAGCGTGGCGAATGGTCGCTGCTCTATCAGGACGCGGTAAAGGCGGTCAACGCCCCACCGCCCCCTCGCCATCGGCCAGATGTCACGGGTGTACTAAGCCGAGCCGAGGGTCTGGCAAAACGTGGCAGTCTGCGCCGAGCTGTGTTGGCGCTCGAGTCAACCCCGGTCTGTACACCAAGTCCAGAAATCCTGGACGAGCTTCGCAGGAAGCACCCCCCCGCAGGGGACGAGCCACTGACCTGGCCAGCGGGTGACACCCGGCCCCTGGGCATTTCCCACGCGGATTTTGCGAAGCTGCTCGGGCGATGCGAGAACGGTGTCGGTGCCGGACCTTCGGGCACGACATTTGAACATTTACGCGACGCGGCAGTTACCAATGCATCTGTCAGCACCCATCTGCACGCCGTGGTTAACACAATTTTGGGAGGAAATCTCCCAGCCCCGGTGGCGGACCTGCTTACGGCATCTCGACTCATAGCCTTGGCCAAACCGGGAGGAGGGGCTCGACCAATCGCAATCGGCGAATGCCTGACGCGACTGGCCGCCAAGGCGGCGCTATCGGTCATGGGGGAAGCTGCACGTGATTACTTCTTACCCCTACAGTACGGGGTGGCAGTGCCGGGTGGGGCGGAAGCGATAATTCATGCCGCCCGAACGTACGTGGACGGCCACCCGAATAGCCTGGTCCTACAGGCTGACATCGCGAATGCCTTCAACAGCATTTCGCGACAAGCTATCGCTGCTGCGTTACAGGAACCCAGCCTCTCGCCACTACTCCCGTTGGTTCGGCTGACCTACGGTAACCCGTCGCAACTGCACCTGGATTCAAATTTTGCAAGCAAACCCCTGCGTAGTGAACGGGGAGTTCGCCAGGGCGATCCACTTGGCCCTCTCCTTTTCGCGGCCGGGATTCACCCCACGCTACGCGACACTGCTGAGGCACACCCTGATGTGCTTTGTTTGGCATATGCTGATGACGTGACATTCGTGGGGGAGCCATGTGCTACTGTAGCTGCTTTCAACCACTTCACTTCGAAGCTGGAATTGCTGGGCCTGAAACACAATCCGAATAAGTGCTCTGCGTGGAGTGCAATCACGTGTGATTCAACTGAGCTGCCGCCCGGGGTCCCGCTCTGCCTTGACGGCGTTAAACTGCTTGGCAGTTTTATTGGGACAGCAGACGGGGCATCCACGTTCCTGACTGGGCAACTGGGAGAGATGGCGCAACCATTGCCACTCATCGAGAAGGCGGACCCGCAAGTCGCTTCGCTGCTGCTCTCGCGCTGTATCTCCCGGCGCGTGGCATACCTTACTCGGACGACCCCACTCAATCTCGTCTCCCGGGACACGTGGACGCAGTGGGGCCGTGGCCTCCTGACGACTCTGCTCACTTCGTGCAACATCCGGCCTCCCGCGGGTGGATCCGAACAGTCGCGCGTGTGGGCCCAAGCGTCCCTTCCGCCTTCTCTTCGGGGGGTGGGGATTACTGACCCTCTCGTCGAGGGTGTTTACGGTTTCGTTGCTAGCTTCACGCAGGCGGCGCTGTTCTTCTCGACGCTCCCTCTGGCCCCGGACTCTGCCCTGTCACGCGCGCGCAGCCATATGCTCTTGCCGAGGGATGAGAGCACGCCACTCCACTCCTGGCTTGCTGAGTGCGAGACCGCCCTGCCTTCCGACGCACGAGAGCTGCTGGAACGAGAGCGACTGGAACGGACGGACGTGAAGCTGCAGCACGCCATCGCTCTCCAAATCCACGGCAGTCGCTACGCGGTGCAGGTTCAGGAGACAAGGAAGATGCCGCTGAACCCGCTGGCGGGCCATACGCAGCGGATGTTTTCTCTGACGGGATACGGTACGGGGGACTGGTTGACGGCGATACCAATAGCCCCGACCCGGCGCATTGGTCCAGTCCACTTTGCCAACGCCGTCAGATTCCGGCTTGGCTTGCCCTTCTCCACTCCCAAAAACTGTGACTGCGCGGACCACACAGCAATCACTGACCCCCGCCTCCCAAACCACCTCCTACGCTGCGGCACTGGCAAGCACCGCATCAACACTCACAATGAGCTCCGCGACGCATGCATCAGCATGGCTCAGGATGCGGGTTTCATAGTCCACAGTGAGTCGGCGGCTCACTGCCCCATCGAGGAGCAGACAGCCGACTTCACCATGACTGACAGGAGCAGTGGGGCGGTTTGGGTGTGTGACGTCACTGTGACGGACCCTATTAGCACGCGGGACCCGGAGGCGCAGAAAGGAAGGGGATGGGCGGCTCGAGAGCAGGCAGACAAAAAGATCCAGCGCTATGCGAAGAGACCAGAGACGGTTGGGTTCTTTCCGTTGGCGGTAGAGACCTATGGCTGCCCTTGTGCAGAGGTCCCCGTCTTCCTGAAACTCCTGGCAGACACGGCGGCTCGGCGCCACTTCAACGCCGATTCTAACTCCTATTATGCCGCTAAGTTTCTGCATCAGTTCAGGCAGCGGTGGTCGGTTGCACTTCAGAGGGCCCAGTCGGTGGGATTGCTCATTAAGCTTGGTGAGGCGGCAGCAGCTGAGAACCCCCCGGTGGGGGGGATTGGGCACAAGCTGCACCTAGGGGATTGCTTTGCTGTTTTGGAGCCACTAGTAGAGCTGTAGATGAGTTAGTATGTGACAGGCATGCTTTATGAACTTGTATGTGTGTACCTTTCGGCCATATCAATATACGGACCATTAGAGAGAGAGAGAGAGAGAGAGAGAGAGAGAGAGAGAGAGAGAGAGAGAGAGAGAGAGAGAGAGAGAGAGAGAGAGAGAGAGAGAGAGAGAGAGAGAGAGAGAGAGAGAGAGAGAAAAACGTCCTTGACCCGAGACCCGCGAGTGACTGTCAGGTCAAATGCAGCCTCCCGAGACCCGCGAGTGACTGTCAGGTCAAATGCAGCCTCCCGAGACCCGCGAGTGACCATTGGGTCTTCGATTTCGCGCAGAAAAACGTCCTTGACCCGAAAGCGACCCCAACCTGACCAACGAGATGAACCCGAACCGCCATCGCCGAAAACATTGACCAATGAAATTTCGTAATGAGTCGGGTCGCATCGAGGGCTGACATTGGCCAATCGCACGTCGAAATGTCCCGAGTCGCTTCGAATTCGGACATTGACAAATCGCATGCTTTCGGAAAAAACAGGATAAAACAGCCATGAACAGTAAAGAATACGGTAACACTTATACTGGATATAAATACGGGTAGGGCTAAAATGGGTTTTCCCAATCATAATATTAAAAGCGCACTTGATTATAGTCAGCGCGATAATACAATAATATATAAAATTTAATTATAAGGGTACGTTTCCTATTACTGTAATTTAATTATAAGGGTATGTTTCCTATTATTAATATGATTAAAATTGTATTACAGTAATAACCAGGATACTTACAAGGATGTATGAATTATTAACAAGATATATGTGATGCTAAAGACAGAGTTGAATTCGGTGTAACCTTTAGAGCTTTAACGTAACACAATTTTCCTCTTGTAATATCGGGTTACACGATCAGTTCGCGCGACTTGCTTAGAACTCGTCGTGTCATGAAGAGTGAACCGGTAGCGAAACAAAGTTACACAATTTCCCCTAATATCGCAAAACAAGAACGCACGCGATCGGGGGAGGATAATACGTGCATGGGAGCCACAAACTGGCGAGACTTGTACAGGTGAAGTAGCTCTAGGCTGAAAGCTGCCAACTCAATTAGTCTAAGGCAGTAATTTTGCGCCACCTGTCTGGCACAAGCTGTTGTAATCTGCCAGCTGCGCCAAAATCTGCACACGTCTTCGAGACTTCAGGTGCTCAGAAGCGCACACAACCACGCAATCCTAGTCACCTACAACACTCTCCATCCCTTTCTGCAAATCTCGCCCAACCCCAATACCGTTGCAAAACCGTTTAGAATCGTTCAAAACCTCGACAACTCTGTCGTTGCCATTAGGAACGCACCTTGCTGTGCAATGACGATTTTCATTGCTTTTAGCAGCTCCACTTTTGTGTCTGCTTGTCTGGAAACTCAGCACTTAGGATGCTATATCGGTCAGACAGGAAGAGCGAATGGATAGTGTGTCGTCGCGCTGATGCTCTCTTTCGTGTATAGCCTAAACCATCATTAGAAAGTTACCATTCGCTACGTTTTGCAGTTGTTTTTCCAGCCAATGACGTAGTGCGATCAGCCGGTAATCACTATTTCCCTTTTTTTTGTACCGTTTTCATTACAGTGGCTGACGAGCATCACACGGCGCGAGTGCCGTCGACGACCGCAACTAGGTGAGTGGAGCTGCACCTAACGCAGACAGGCGCAGACGGTGAGGCCCTCGTAACTGGGTGGGTGTTGCGCTTGCACAGAAACCAGCGGGAATTGCGCTGTAGGCGCAGATGGTGAGTCTCTCGTAATTTCCCTCCAAGTCGTGATCTCATGCTGTCGCGGGCTGATGCCCGAACACGGTAATTTCCACATAGTCGTTTAGCGTCTTGCAGGCCCTTTATCGACATTGACGCTTTGCGTTGGCGACATTTGTTAGTGCGTTTTGGCTCGCGTTTGTGTGTGCTGTTCTTGCAGGCTCTTTATCGACATTGGCGCTTTGCGTTGGTGACATTTGCTGTAACGGTTCGTACTGCAAAAGTCGTAAGTACATAACTTTCATTTGTATTAATATGACTAGCATCAATCTGCGTTGCTTCATAATATCCTACTTGTGCTTCTTTCTGAGATGTGGCAGGTGATACTCAAAAGCAAACCCATATCTGTGGGAATGACATGCCTGTACTGTTAGGGTGTTGAAGAGCAATAGGCTGGAGAGAGTGATTTGTGCTAGACAAATTGTTGCATGAATGTATCCACATGTTGCAGCCCCTGGATGTATTGTACATCCTGAGTTATTAAGAACTACAATATTGTTTACTCCCTGTGTTCAGGTTTCATAAATGCTGCTGGATGAATTGAAACAGCTCTATTAAAAACATACCAATTTTTTAAGAGAGGTGTAGCACGTCCAGTGTATTGTAGTGGGTCATTTTATACTGATTCACGCCACGGATGAACAGTAAGGACCTCGAAGTCACCTTCGAGTTGGTCGCCGGGTTGGTAGACGGTCAAATTTGAGTGACCCCAACCTGACATACCCTACGACCCTCGAGTGACCACCTCAACTACAGGTGTTTCGGCTTATAGTCCGACGGGTTGAGCCGAAGCGCGTGGACTGTATGCCGAAATTTTCAAACCCCAGGCAAAACGCGATATTTATAGTCCCGTTCAGACAATTTACATGAATAGTGGTTTGTTTGCTAAAATGTTTGGTTTTTGGTCTTTTTCTTAAATTTGGACCGCGCTGGCTTCAACTTCTTGTCACACGCTTCCACGCGCTGATCAATTTCGCATGACCAACGGGAAAAAAAAAAAAAAACAAAATAATATATGGTTTGGGGGTCGATTAGAAGGTAAAAACTTCTGTTTTACCCTGTAAACGAGATAAACGTGATGTCATCGTCGAGCGCGCTGGAGACCGCGCAACAGGATTGAGAAGTGATCACGGTCAAGAAAAACAATTACTTAGAATTTGGAGGTTAAATGTCGAATCGATGATCCCTTATCTATAATTTTCTCCGGATGTTGGGATGGTTCAATTTGGAGCCTCTGATTGGCTGCGGAGCTGATTCGTGCAATGATTCGGTCAAGCCTCAAAATTTCCCACCAAAGATGGGACTATAGGGGTCGGGACAACCCTAGGCAATATCGGAAAATTCTACTCAAGATGGAAAATGGACTCATCTAGCAATGGCCTTTAACCCGGAACACTTGTAACCGGAAGGTGACTTCGAAGTCGATTTTGGGTTAGTTTTCGGTCGTAACTTTTTGAGATGGCACCAGAGACGGTAGGAACTTCCCCCAGGACGCCATTGAAGGTCAGCTGGTAGGGCCGGCGCGAGTTTGCCAAAGTCAGAATCAACCTGACTAGAGACAAGAGACTGCGCGGATGATGGGTGGCGCGTGCCGTTCCGTCGCACTGCCTGCTCGTTCGGTGAGTCGCCGCGACATGCACTAGTACTACTAGTAGCGACACATCCCCCGACCCAGACTCCTTGTCGGATTCTAGCGTGCCAGCTGTGATATCTGTGGTATTTGTGATATCTCCGCGCATGACGACTGGTCATGCGATGCGTCATTGGCTGCTGAGATTGCCCTTGACGGTGCGAGCCAATCCGACACGGATCTCGCAGATTTCGCATCAGCTCGACTGGCTGAAAATGCTCTACAGTGACCGTTCGTGGTCCATCAACCGCACAATCGAAAGAGATTCCGTGTGGTCACGTGTGGCGTGACCACCGTCCGTAATCCATCAATATTCGAAACACGGAAACTGCACACGAAAACGGCAATTTACACACAGTGTGCTTGGGGAGAGGGCAGGGCATTCGAGCATTTTCAAGAACAGTCCCTCAGTGCGGAAGACATGATGTGACTGGGTTCACGCTGTCGTTTGCCCGCGAAACAAAGCACTGGCAGTGAATGTTACAGTACTTTCAAGCACAGTGAAACCCGCCCAGCACGAAAGACCTGAATGCCAAGGGTTTCGGGTTACAGTAGTAGGAGCCGCGAGTTTGCCATAGTCAAGATCTACCTGACTAGAGACAAGAAGAATGTCCGGATCGGTTTTGCGCGCCTTCCCCGCGCAACGCCTGCTTGCCTTCAGTGGAAGAAAAGAGTCGCCGCGACATGATGCACTAGCGAGCGACACATCCCCTAGTCCAGCCTCCTTGTCGAATACCAGGGGTGACAGCTGTCGGATACAGTACAAGCGTGACTGCTGATCGAATGCAAGCGTGACAGCTATGATATCTCCGCGGATGACCGTTCGTCATGCGATTGGCTGCGGAGATTACCTATAACAATGCTTTGACCACCCAGCCAATCCGAGATTTCGCGGTACATCCTGTTCTCGATTATTTCACAGGGGTTAATCGCACACCTTGGGGGTGTGCAATTATCGAGAACAGGGTGTACTATGACCGTTCGTGATCTTTCAACCACACAACCGAAAGAGATTGCGCGTGATGATCGTGACCGTGCGCGATCCATTTGGATACGTACTGTTGGTGCAACCTACGGTTTGCACTCGGTTTGTTGTCCGTGTGCGTGCATGCATGTGTGCATGGAGTGGTATGAGTGCATGAAATAATTATATATTTCATGCTAATATTGTGTGTGCATGATGGGTCATGCATTGAGTGTGTGTGTGTCGAGTCAATAGCGAGTTATCGCTAGCCGCGTATTACGCGGTTATTTTGTGTGTCCCGCGCGGTTTCTATTTTGTCGTGCGCGGTTTCTATTTTGTCGATTGTCGAACGTTCGGCGTGTCGCAGGTGTGTGCAGCAGGCCCATCAAGAACTCAAGGATGAGTTTTGTGATGAAGAACCCGAGCCTTGGTTCAAGCTTCAAGTGTTTTCGAAGCTCGCCAAAAAGGCTACACCTCAAGATATTGAAGATAGTTACATTACAATGTGTAGTGTAACATTTCTGTGGGTGTAGGCCCTTGTGGAGGGTAGTTTCGAGACCCTTCTTGGTTGGGGACAGTGTGGCACTGTTCCCCATCACTGTAGCTCGGTTCTTGGGGTTTCTAGGAGCTGGGAGTCCTTCCCAACTCGTAACTCTTCCTAGTTGTTCGTAACTTGTGTTCTAAGACTATGTTGCTGCTATAGTGCCGTTCGTTCAAACTGATGCTGTGTCGTCAATTCTTGATGAAATCGTGCGATCTAAATTGCCTGTTGTAGGCGACGTTAAGACGCTCCAGATCCAAGTAGTATGAGGTCAATTGGAGCTGTGACCAGATCGCTATGATCGTTTGAAGCCGCTGTGCAGAAATCTGACTGCGCACTCTATCTTTGGCTCTAGGCACATTGAAGCCTATTGAAGCCTATTGTGACTATAACACGTACTGAACACGAAAACGGCGATTTGCAGACAGTTTGCCTAGGAAACAAACAAGGCATTCGCCGTGATTGTAACTTCAACAACAGTAAAACTAGCGTCAAGGCGCGGAAGACCTAAATGGGCAAGCCAAGCCAACGTGAGTTTCACGTCGTTTGCCTCAGGAACAAAGCATTTGCCGTGAATGTCAACTTCCGAGCACAGTAAAACCCGTCCAGCACGAAACCTATGAACTCGACCCAAGGGAAGTTATGCGAAGGGAAACACAAAGGGTCTCAATAACGTGTACAACTACCATTATATGGGTTCACTAGTTAGTAAGTAGCTTGATATGAATTCTACAAAAGAAGAATGCGCATAATGCAATAACGCGGAAATGATTACCTATTGCCTGAATAATGAAGCACAGCACAGATATAGTGAAGGTTTTACCTAAAATCGATGTTTAACTGCCCCGCCTCCGCGATTTTTTGAATACTCGGTTTTTATCGGTCGAAAAACTTCCGCGCGTAAACGGGCTCTGATTACCAGAGTGAGGATCTAGGATCGAGCTCAGAAAAGAGAATGTGAATTGAATGATCACCTGGGTACAACACGAGGCTATATATAGGCTCGACACAAGGGGCAGTAACCAGGTGTTACGCGAAGGTTCCGAGGGTCGCGAAGCGTCCCGAACAGACCCTTCCCGAATTCGGTAGAAGGCAATTTGGTGGCAACCGAATAGCCTAGAATTCGGTGTACGCAACCTAGCTCGGTGCTATAACTATAATAAAATATAGGAAAGCACCTAGCCTAGGAAATCAAGAAATTAATGCATGCATAAAATAAACCTAAGCTAATAATAGTGTAATAACATAAAAGCAAGCATGCATGGCTGGCATAAGCCGTCGTACTCTCACACAGAGCGTCGTGAGCCTGCGTCTCGTCCTGCCTCGCCTGTTCGCGCTCGTCCCACTGGTCATCGTGTTCCTAGCGGGCGTCCGCCTCCTGTCCTTGGCACGCACACTATGGCACTTCGTCCTTCCTCTGTTCCACAGCGTGTTTCCCTTCCGTCTCCTCCTGCATCTTTTCTGCCTGACGTTCCAGACCCTCAGTCTGACCTGTTTCGTGCTGCCCACCGTACTGTCACGCGTCTGCTTGCCACTGTTGTCACTGACCCATCGTTTGAGTCTGCTGCTGCGCTTGCATTCGTTTATGAGCTTGTTGACTTTGCTGCTGCTTGTCGTCTAGACTACGCTGCTAGTCTTATTGCTGAGTCTGAGTCTGTCTGTCCTCCGTCCGTCAAGGGTGAGTGTGCTCTTGGCACGGACGTCCTTGAGGATAGGCAGGAGGACTTTGAGTGACTTGCACCCGCTGGGCCTCATCTCGTGGCCATGCTGCTTGTCCCTGAGGGAGACCCGGATGCACCAGACATTCCGACCCCGCGCTCTTACGCAGAGGCGATTTCGGGTCCCTACTCCTCTCAGTGACAGACAGCCATGGACGCAGAGATGGCATTCTGAAAGTCCGTAGGCACTTACGTAGATGAGTTTCCCCCTCCTGGGGCGAAAATCGTCGATGGCATGTAGATTTTCAGGGTGAAGCGGCCGCCGGGTTCTCCGCCTGTCTTCAAGGCTCGTTATGTTGCACGAGGCTTCAGTCAGCGACAGGGAGTTGACTTCTTCCATACCTTCTCCGCTATCCCCAAGATGACCACTCTTCGGGTGCTGCTGCACGTTGCCGCTCAGCGTGACTACGAGCTTCGCTCTTGTGACTTCAGCACAGCCTGCACGAGGAGCGCCGCCCACCTGGTTTCACTTGGTCGTTTCCTCCTGGTACCCAGTGGAGCCTCCGGCGGCCAGTCTACGGTCTCCGCCAAGCAACTCGTGAGTGGCACGACGCACTGAGGACGACACTTGCGGCTCTTGGTTTTGCTCCTTCGACTGCTAACCCGTCGCTGTTTCTGCGCAACGACACTTCGCTGCCGCCGTTCTATATCCTCGTGTACGTCGACGACTTGGTCTTTGCCATTGCTGACACTGAGGCACTCGCCCTTGTGAAGTCGGAGCTGTAGAAGAGACACACAAGCACAGACCTGGGTGAGTTGCGTAGATACCTTGGCTTGCAGATCACCCGGGACAAAGCACGGCGCACCATCACCCTGACTCAGTCACACATGGTGCAACAGGTCCTTCAGCGCTTCGGCTTCACTTGGTCCTCGCCATAGTCCACTCCTATGGCTACCGGTCACTCGCTCTCAGCTTTGCCTTCGGATGAGTCCGTAGAGCCGAGTGGCCCGTATCCAGAGCTTGTGGACTGCCTCATGTACCTGATGACCTGCACTCGACCTGACCTTGCCTACCCTCTTAGCATCCTGGCTCGCTACGTTGCGCCTGGGAGACACTGGCGAGAGCACTGGGAGGCTGCTAAGAGGGTGTTGCGCTACTTGTGCGGTGCATCGGGCATGGGGCTCGTGCTTGGAGGACGGGGTGAGGTTGTCCTCACTAGACACTTCAGACGCGTCTTGGGTTGACGACCTGGCTGCACACCGGACGTCACAGGGTTACACTTTCAGCCTTGGTTGTGGCTCTGTTTCTTGGCGGTCTACCCGCTCGTCTTCTGTTCTCAGCTCCAGCTGTGAGGCTGAGATCTACGTGTCAAACATTATATATGTTGTGTTTGTTTAGGCTACAGTGGGTTAGCCTATAGGGGGTACACAATTCTAGGGTTAGGTACTTGTACTGATTTCACTGTTAGTTCAATCATTCCTGTCCGTTCATTCTGACATGGTATCAGAGCAGGTCCTTCACTAGGACCGTTTTAGGGCCCACCGCTACCTACCTACCTACCTACCGTGCGCCCTCGTGCGCCCTCGCGCCCTCGTGCGCCTCTTACTACCGTGCGCCCTCGTGCGCCCTCGCGCCCTCGTGCGCCTCTTACTACCGCGCGCCCTCGTGCGCCCTCGCGCCCTCGTGCGCCTCTTACTACCGCGCGCCCTCGTGCGCCCTCGCGCCCTCGTGCGCCTCTCCCTACCGCGCGCCCTCGTGCGCTCTTGCGCCCTCGTGCGCCTCTCCCTACCGCGCACGCACGGCCTGCTAGCCACCCGCGCGCGGCCCGCTTTCCGCGGCGTCGTCGCCAGCCCGCGGCGTCGTCGCCTGCCCGCGGCGTCGTCGCCTGCCCGCGACGTCGTCGCCTGCCCGCGGCGTCGTCGCCTGCCCTCGTCGCGTCGACCTGCCCGCGGCGTCGCCACCTGCCCGCCGCGTCGACCTGCCCGCGGCGTCGCCACCTGCCCGCCGCGTCGACCTGCCCGCGGCGTCGCCACCTGCCCGCCGCGTCGCCCTGCTCGCGGCGTCGCCACCTACCCGCCGCGTCGCCCTGCCCGCGGCGTCGCCACCTGCCCGCCGCGTCGCCCTGACCTAATCCGCCTCTCGCCCCTGGAGCAGCCGCCACTGCAGCAGCAGCCCCTGGAGCAGCCGCCACTGCAGCAGCAGCCCCTGGAGCCGCCCGCCACTGCAGTAGCAGCCCCTGGAGCCGCCCGCCACTGCAGCAGCCCCCCCTGGAGCAGCCCGCACCTGCAGCAGCCGCCCCTGGCCCCTGGAGCCGCCGCCACTGCAGCAGCCGCCCCTGGCACCTGGAGCAGCTGCCGTCGCGGCCCGGCCCAGCCCTGCAGTTGTAGCGGCCCCGCTGTCGCCACCGTCTTGCGCCTGCCGCGCCGACCACTGGTGAGCATTGCCCAGCACTGCTACCGCTGCTACTGCTGCTACTGCCTTTTCTACTCCCACTGCCACAGCTCCTGCTGTTACTACTGTTGCTGCCGCTACTGCTACTACTGCTGCTCCTGGCGTGGCCAGATGCAGCTCCAGGGCCGTGCGCGTGAGTCCCTCACGCCCCAGCAGCTTCGTGCGCGTGAGTGGTACACTAGTCGGGGCTGTCGGGGTGGCCGTAGTGGTGGTCGCTCTGGAGTGGGTCGGTCGGGAGCTTCTGGTAGTGGACAGGTGCAGCAGCCGTGCCCTCCTTCGCCCCAGCTGCTTCGTGCGCGTGCGTGGTACGCTAGTTGGGGCTGTCGGGGTGGCCGTCGTGGTCGTCGCTCTGGAGTGCGTTGTTCGGGAGCATCTGGTAGTGGACAGGTGCAGCAGCAGTGTCCTCTTACGCTCCAGCGGGCCCGTGAGTGGTACGCCAGTTTGGGCTGTCGGGGTGGCCGTAGTGGTAGTCGCTCTGGCGTGCGTTGTTCGGGAGCATCTGGTAGTGGACAGGTGCAGCAGCAGTGTCCTCTTACGCTCCAGCGGGCTCGTGAGTGGTACGCGAGTTTGGGCTCTCGGGGTGGTGGTCGTGGTAGTCACTCTGGAGTGCGTCGTTCGGGAGCTTCTGGGCGCGGACCGGTGCAGCTGCCGTGTAGTGTGAGTGAGGCTGCCGCTCTAGGTGCTAGTGAGACCGCCACTGCAGGTGCTCGCGTGTCTGCCACCTCAGGTGATGGTGAGGCTGCTGCTCTAGGTGCTAGTGCGTCCGTGCCCCCTGGTACTGAGTCGACTGCAGCACTGCACACCTTTACACTGGACTCTGGTGCTTCTCGCTGTTTCTTTCGTGACCGCACTGTCCTTGAGCCACTCGCTCGGCCAGTTGCTGTCTCCCTCGCTGACCCCTCTGGGGGTCCGGTCGTTGCGACCTCCTCCACTGTCCTTCCTTGTCCTGCGGTCCCGTCAGGCACACTGTCAGGTCTCTACCTCCCCTCGTTCTCTACGAACTTGGTGGCGGGTAGTGCGCTCCAGGACAGGGGTGTCCACCAGTTCACCCCTGCTTACGAGCGCGTGACCCACTGCACGTGTGCTCGGACGGGCCGTCACCTGGCTACCTTCACTCGGCAGCCGGGGTCGGACCTGTACACACTGACCACTGAGTCCCCTCAGGTCGCTGCGTCCGCGTCTGCGTCTGCGTCAGGTCAGCTGTCCGCCCCCTGCTCGTGTCGCTCTCTGGCGCATGAGACTGTCCTCTGGCACCACCGCCTTGGTCACCCGTCTGTGCAGCGCCTTCGGGCCATGCACAAACGGGACCTTGTTGCTGGTCTTCCCAGGGTTCTCCCTCCCCTCCCACCCTCGCCTGCTCCTCCCTGTCTTCCCTGTGTCGAGGGGCGGCAGCGCGCCGCTCCTCACTCCTCCTCCTTCCCCCCGACGACTGCTCCTTTGCAGACGCTCCACATGGACGTGTGGGGCCCAGCCCGCGTCCGTGGTCAGGGTCAGGAGAGGTACTTCCTGATTGTTGTTGACGACTTCTCGCGCTACACCACGGTCTTCCCCTTGCGCGCCAAGGGTGACGTCCCTGATGTCTTGATCCCTTGGATCCGCAGATCTCGTCTCCAGCTCAGTGAGCGTTTCCGCTCCGACTTCCCTGTCCTGCGTCTGCACTCTGACAGAGGTGGGGAGTTTTCCTCTGGCCTCTTGGAGGCCTTCTGTCAGCAGGAGGGCATTGAGTAGTCGTTCACGCTTCCGGCCTCTCCACAGCAGAATGGGGTTGCTGAGCGCCGCATTGGCTTGGTCATGGAGGTCGCTCGTACCTCCTTGGTTCATGCGGCTGCCCCCCACTTTCTGTGGCCGTTTGCAGTCCGATACGCTGCGCATCAGCTCAACCTCTAGCCCCGTGTCTCCTTACCGGAGACTTCTCCGACACTGCGTTGGACGGGAGAGGCTGGCGATGCGTCGCGTTTTCGGGTCTGGGGATCTCGAGCTTTTGTTCGCGACACGTCCGCGGACAAGCTCTCCCGTCGCGCTGTCCCCTGTGTCTTCCTTGGCTTTGTCCCGGACGCGCCTGGTTGGCAGTTCTACCACGCCACCTCGCGTCGTGTCCTTGCCTCTCAGGACGTCACTTTTGACGAGTCCGTCCCCTACTACCGCCTCTTCCCCTACCGCACTGCCCCGCTCCCCCCCCCGCCTCTCTTCCTCGCTCCAGGTGCTGAGGTACCAGACCCCCTCCCCCCTCAGGGTGCCGCTCCCTCAGGTGTGTCCCAGGTAGACCCGGTTGAGCCTGTCGAGGTAGCTGTTGACTCTCGTCCTGCTGGGGGTACTGAGCCTGCCCGTGAGGAGTCTGGGGGTGCGGAGCCTGGGGGTGCGGAGCCTGGAGGTGCTGAGCCTGGGAGTGCGGAGTCTGGAGGTGCTGCGTCTGGGGGTGCTGCGTCTGGAGGTGCTGAGCCTGGGGGTGCTGAGCCTGACCGTGCTGAGTCTGGGGGTGCGGAGCCTGGGGGTGCGGAGTCTCGAGGTGCTGAGCCTGGGGGTGCTACGTCTGGGGGTGCTGTGTCTGGAGGTGCTGATCCTGAGCGTGCTACACCTGGAGGAGCCCTCTCCTCCCAGCAGCTGCAGGAGAGGTACCTACAGTACTGCCGCCTCCGGAGAGGTGCTACTGGAGCTCGTACCAGTACTTCCCCTCCTACCCAGGAGCTCCCCCCCATTCAGCAGATCCGAGAGTGGTACGCGCGGCGCTGCAGTCTTCGGAGTGGTGCTCCTGGTGCTGCGGACCCCAGCGGTGGCGCTGCTGCTGGTGCTGAGGACCCGGGCGTTGGAGCTACTGCTGGAGCTGAGGACCCGGACGGTGGAGCTGCTACTGGTGCTGAGGACCCGAGCGGTCGAGCTGCTGCTGGTGCTGAGGACCCGGGCGTTGGAGCTACTGCTGGAGCTGAGGACCCGGACGGTGGAGCTGCTGCTGGTGCTGAGGACCCGAGCGGTCGAGCTGCTGCTGGTGCTGAGGACCTGGACGGTGGAGCTGCTGCTGGTGCTGAGGACCCTGCCGCTGGTGTCGCTGCTGGTTCTGGAGACGCTGCGCGGCCGCGACCGTACTTCGTACCACTTCTTCAGCAGGTTCTTGGTCAGGCTCCTCCTCCTTGTCCTCCTCCCTCCGTAGCGTGTCCTCCGCCTGTCCAGTCGCAGTCCCAGTTCCCGCCTGCCTCGCCTCTCCCTGCTCCCTCTCCTTATACTGGTCCCACAGAGCGTCGTGAGCCTGAGTCTCGTCCTGCGTCGCCTGTTCGTACTGCTCGCACTGGTCGTCGTGTCCCACGTGAGCGTCCTCCTCCTGTCCCTGGCACTCACTACATGACTCTGCGTCCCTCCACTGCTCCTCAGCGTATCCCGCTGCCGTCTCCTCCTGCGTCCTCTCTGCCTACTCTTCCTGATCCGGAGTCTGACTCCCGTCGTGCTGCCAGTCCCACTGTCACCCGTCTCCTCGCTACTGTTGTCACTGACCCTACCTTTGAGTCCTCTGCTGCGTCTGCTCTGGTCGCTGAGTTGATCGACTTTGCTGCCCGGTGTCGTCTAGACTACGCCACTAGCCTTGTTGCTGAGTCTGAGTCTGAGTCTGTCTGTCCTCCGTCCGTCGGGGGTGAGTGTGCTCTTGGCACGGACGTCGTTGAGGACAGACAGGAGGAGTTCCAATGCTTTGCTGCTGCTTTACCCCACCTCGTGTCCATGCTAGTTGCCCCTGAGGGAGACCCGGATGCACCAGACATCCCGACCCCGCGCACTTACGCTGAGGCGATGGCGGGTCCCTACTCCTCTCAGTGGCAGACAGCCATGGACGCAGAGATGGCTTCCTGGAAGTCCACAGGCACCTACGTCGACGAGGTTCCCCCACCTGGGGCAAACATCGTCAGTGGCATGTGGATTTTCAGGGTGAAGCGGCCGCCGGGTTCTCCTCCTGTCTTCAAGGCGCGCTACGTGGCTCGAGGCTTCAGTCAGCGAGAGGGAGTTGACTTCTTTCAGACCTTCTCCCCCACCCCGAAGATGACCACTCTTCGGGTGCTGCTGCACATAGCCGCTCAGCGCGACTACGAGCTTCACTCACTTGACTTCAGCACTGCTTTCTTGCAGGGCAGCCTGCACGAGGAGATCTGGCTGCGCCGCCCTCCTGGCTTCACTGGGTCGGTTCCTCCTGGTACCCAGTGGAGGCTTCAGCGGCCGGTCTACGGTCTCCGCCAGGCACCGCATGAGTGGCACGACACACTGAGGACGACACTTGCGGCTCTTGGGTTCGCTCCCTCTACTGCTGACCCGTCACTGTTTCTACGCACAGACACCTCACTGCCGCCGTTCTACATCCTCGTGTACGTCGACGACTTGGTCTTTGCCACTGCTGACACCGCGGCACTCGCCCACGTGAAGTCGGAGCTGCAGAGGAGACACACGTGTACAGACCTGGGTGAACTGACAAGCTATCTTGGCTTGCGGATCACCCGGGACAGAGCACGGCGCACCATCACCTTGACTCAGTCACACATGGTGCAGCAGATCCTTCAGCGCTTCCGCTTCACGTACTCCTCGCCTCAGTCCACTCCTCTGCCTACCGGTCACTCGCTCTCAGCTCTGCCTTCGGATGAGTCCGTAGAGCCGAGTGGCCCGTATCCAGAGCTTGTGGGCTGCCTCATGTACCTGATGACCTGCACTCGACCTGACCTTGCATACCCTCTTAGCATCCTTGCGCGCTATGTCGCTCCTGGCCGTCACAGGAAGGAGCACATGGATGCCGCTAAGAGGGTGTTGCGCTACTTGTGCAGTACGTCGGGCATGGGGCTAGTGCTTGGAGGGCGAGACCGAGTTGTACTTACTGGACACTCAGACGCTTCTTGGGCAGACGACCAGGCTACTCAGCGGTCGTCTCAGGGTTACACCTTCAGCCTTGGCTCCGGCTCAGTTTCTTGGCGTTCTACACGCTCTTCTTCTGTTCTCAGCTCCAGTTGTGAGGCTGAGATCTACACCACAGCCATGGCTGCCCAGGAGCTACGCTGGCTGACCTACCTGCTGACCGACTTGGGAGAGCGGCCTCGTTCTCCTCCAGTGCTGTACGTCGACAACCAGGCTGCCATTGCCTTGTGTGAGGAGCACAGACTGGAGCACAGAACGAAGCACATCGCCCTGCGATACTTCCTTGCTCGAGAGCTGCAGCAGCGTGGTCAGCTTCGTCTGCGTTACGTGGCCACTGAGGCCAACCTTGCTGATGTGTTCACCAAGGCACTTCAGCCTTGTGACCATCAGCGTTTCTGTACTCTTCTAGGCCTTGTGCCTGCTGGACCTCACTTACTTACTTCTTGACTCTGCTTGTACTGTGATCTTTATATATATGCCTGCATGTTTACACTTGCTAGGTTGTGATCACTGTATCTCTTGTTATATTATCATCCTGCATGTGAACTGGTCTTGTGACCACTTGCTTGTGCTCGGAATTTGTGTGGTATCCTTGAGATCCACCCTGAGCTTGTTTTGCTTTGCTTTGACTGGTCTTGTGACCCCTTGCTCTCCCCCACTTTGCCTATGGGGGTGTGTCAAACATTATATATGTTGTGTTTGTTTAGGCTACAGTGGGTTAGCCTATAGGGGGTACACAATTCTAGGGTTAGGTACTTGTACTGATTTCACTGTTAGTTCAATCATTCCTGTCCGTTCATTCTGACACTACGCCACAGCCATGGCTGGACTGGAGTTACGCTGGCTTACCTACCTGCTGACCGACTTGGGAGAGCGGCCTCGTTTTCCTCCAGTTCTGTACGTCGACAACAAGGCCGCCATCGCCTTGTGTCAGGAGCACAGACTGGAGCACAAGCACATCGCTCTGCGTTACTTCCTGGCTCGAGAGTTGCAGCAGCGTGGTTAGCTTCGTCTTGCTCACGTGGCCACTCGGGCCAACACTGCTGATGTATTCACCAAGGCACTTCCGTCTGGTGATCATCAGCGCCTGTGTACTATGTTAGGCCTTGTGCCTGTTTCGTCTCACTTGCTCATTGTTGGAAACAAGTGACTTAAGCGCTTCTGATGTGTCGAAACACTGAGTCGTAAACGAAGCGAACTACAACGAAGCATCAGTGAGTCAACCGAGGAGGTTGACAGAAAAGTAACAGCCGGAGGTTCCACCAAGGTCAAAGGTCGCTTACCTTTGACTCGACAAATACAGCGCGACAGCAAGGACAAACAACTGACTCGTTATTGAGCAGTTGCCCGAGTCGTCACTGTATTTTCTTTCTATATTCAATCTTATCTCTTATCGTTAAACGCTTCCGCAATTACAACATATCTACTCAGAATTTAGCCTTGTACAGATCCTAATGGCTTTTCTCAGCCCAACACTCACTTCGTGACTTTGCATGAACTATGATCGATATATATATATACTTGCATGCGTGCTCTTGCTAGGTAGAGATTACTGTACTGTTGCTGTTGCATATATACCTCTGCATGTGAACTGGCCTTGTGACCCTTTGCTTGTGCTCAGAGTGTGTGGTGACGTTGTGATCCACCCTGAGCTTGCTTTGCTTTTCTTGACTGGTCTTATGACCCCTTGTTCTCCCCCACTTTGCCTATGGGGGTGTGTCAAAATATATATGTTCTATTATGTAGGCTGTTGTGGGGTAGCCAATATGGGGTACAACCCCTTTAGGGTTTCACATTTGTACTCAACTCCCCCATCATGCACTCCATCTAACATGTTGCACTATAGGAAAGCTTGAAGGTATGTTCAGACTTTCTTTTTAAGCAAGGCTGAATGATCAGCCATTTTTTTCAACTAAACACTGAAAATTCAGCTTTTTTGGGGTTGCGAAGCAACCTATTACGATCATTATGTACAATTTTTCATCTTCTTTACTTTTTAAAATAAAGGATGAAAAAAATAGTGTCGATAACTAAGTGATTAACTTCCATGTAATTTAGCACGCGCCGTACCACATTCCTTTTCATTTCTTGATTTGACTTTACCGAACCTATACTCTGTGGGTTGCCGAAATGATGTTACTATGACAGGTGACAGTTTATTCCGTAATGCATATGCCGGATGATGTTATGCGTAGATGAAGTATAATGATGGATATGGTGAACCAAATATTGAATGAACAATGCATAAATATAATGCATGTGGTAATGAAATGAATGTATAGCATGATGAAAATGCGTCACAATTAATTGATCCAGACCCTATGCTACCGCATCCCCTGCCTAGCATGGGGGGGAGCTCAATAGCATAGTTTCTGAATCATCCAACTGTCACATGAAACAACACAATCTGTGCGATCTAAAAAAAAGGTCAATTCTATCAAATCCAGTTCAAATGGACACACTCACTGAGTGCGCAAAGAACCTTCTCGGAAATGATAGTTTGATCCAATTTTTTAAAGCCAGCAGCTAAAATAGTGACCCCCCCTTCTAGTTGGGTCCACTTGAAAATACAGGTTTGGGGAATAGAGAGCAGGTGGTGATGAACCCAGCTCTAACTTGAAACCAGCGCTGGGCCCAACGATAGAAAGCATCGTTGGGCAACAGTCGTGCAGGTGCCGCACGTAGACGTGCGACGGAGTAAATCTGCATGAAACTTTGTTTTGGCGGGAACAAGATCGACAAGAGCCAATCACATCAGTCCAAGCTGCCAATTTTGTTTTGTTTAGTCGGCCTGATCCCTTTTTCTTCCCGAAACTCGTCCCTGCACTCTTTCAAGATGGGCCAGGGTTCACTATTTTGCAGTCTCGTTTTAAAACGCACAGACATGTGTTATTAATGCAATGGAAGCATGAATGAAAGCACATGAGCACACAACACAACAAATACACACACGCACAGACACATTGAAACGTATAGACATGATCACACACATTCAGACAAACTAAAAACGCTCAATGCATCAACTATTTAAATAAAAAAAATTCTAGGAGCAAAATTAAACCATAGCAATCCACCTGGCCTCTCGATATCAGGGTAAAACACCCTTATGGCCCTTACTATAAGGGTGGGTTTAGGTGATCACCCTTGTTTTTAAAAGTTGTTTTATGACACACCCTTAGCAGAAAAAGTGCTCATTGTGTTAACACTGATATTTAAGACAGGCCTGGTGTACTCGCCCTGATGACCAAGACTAGTGTCGTGTACCACCCTGACGCGATTTGACGGGGGTGGGGGGGGGGGGGGGGGGGGGGGGGGTACTGACGCGATTTGGGCCGTGATTAGCGGCGTTTTGCCTGAGTCAGCAGATGTGCGCGGCGCCACTGCCACTGACCCGTCAACTGAACCTGGCTCACCTGCAATTTCCCCACCTGGCAATGCCGCGCAGCGCCACACACACCTGCTTCGTGCAGGATGTGTGTCCTGCTTGGAAGCATCTTCTTCCCTCCCCAGCAGGCCCCCACCCACCGACCAGTCTCTCCCATGCACCCAACCCAGTCTCTCCTCGTTTCACTTCTCCTGTACTGCCTCCTCGCTATCTCGTCCGGTCGAGGGTTTGCAAACCACCCCACCACCACGCTCTCACACAGCTAGTGTAGGCCCAGCTCCTGCATCCATCCCTCTTGCCCTCGCCATGGCTGCTGACGAAACCACCGATGGTGACGACGAGGCACGTCGTCACCAGCAAAAATCACTCCCGCGTACGGGCCTCAGCTTTCTACAAATCCCCGCTAACAAGCTGTTAGATCCGGAGCCCGTAGTTGCTTCAACAGAGGATGAAGCCCACGTGGATGAAGCGGGGCGAGACTTGCGGTCACCCGAAGTTTGCACTACCACGATGGAACCTGAACCTCCAGAAGCGACGGCTCCAGAAACAGAGATTGACGATGCGGCTGGCGACTCTGCGAACAAGAAGCGCAAAGAGTCAAGCAATGGCGGTGGCAAGCCGTGGTGGCGACAACCGAAGCCCTCCGTGTGGACCAGAACGGAGACGCTGCAGAGCACAAGTTCGTGCTTCACGAGCGCAAGATCCCAGGCCATACGACTGGCGGGGACTACTACTCCTGCAAGGCGGTGTGCCAGGAGTTTGCGAGGGTCTGCGTTGCCCGACTGGAGTTCCGCCTGGAAGACCTCAAGGACCTGGCCGGCTCCAAGCTTTTCCGGCCGTCATGCTATCCCGACGACAACGAGGAGCGGATGAAGAAGTGCCGCGAGTGGTTGCGCATGCTTGACCGCATGTTTCGCCACCGCCTCTTTGGTACGCCGCCTGGTTGTGCCTGCAATTTGCTGTCTGCTCTGTGTGTGTGGTTACCTTGGTGTGATGTTAAACACCACACCTCCCATACGCCCTGATCGCCCCTCTCACTGCTCTGCTCTCCCATCCTGGCAGGTGTGTGCTTCAAGGCGTGCGAGAGGGAGCTACCGTTGTTTCTCCACACCATGGACACCAACCACGGCAACATGAGCTTCCATAAGTCGCTCGCGCTCATGCTCCAGTCAACTGACTGGCGGGGAGCCTACCCGAACCTTGTGCAGCTGTGGCAGGCCGTAGCTGTGCTTCCCCTCAGCACGGTGGAGTGCGAGCGCGGCTTCAGTCGCCAGAACCGTATCAAGACGTGGAAGCGGACCTGCCTGGGAGACGCCCGACTGGGCGATCTGATGACTGCAGCTCTCCTGCCCAGCGATGGTCTGAACTGGGTGAATGTGGTAGACGTGTTCAATGCCAGCAAGAAGCGCCGTCCGGGCCAGGAGTTTCTGTATTGAGTTGGTGTGGTATTCTGCTCCACCATGTAGTCGTGCTGCTGTTATTGTTCTAGTTGTAGGCTTGTAGATGTAGTTCTTTGTTACAACAATACATGATGGTAAGTAAACATATAATGGTACAAGTAATCGAGGTGCACAGCACACTGACGAGCAAGAGTAACACTGCAGCCAACACTGATAAACAAGACTGAGGTGGATGCCCCACCCTTACTGAAAGACCAGCTTTGGCAAACTGCCCTTTCGACCAAGAGTGCTTCCAAACCTATCCAGAGGCCAGCAATCCACATATAACCCTACACGGAACCATCGGTATCCTTGCACCGTCCAGATTAACCTTCACTTCCTGAAGAAAACAACAAGGTCTGTTTGAGAAGAATCAGCAATAGAAAGAAACAAGAAGACGAATATGGAACAAGACAATAAGATGCATAATTGTACGACAAAACGCAAAGGATCCTAGCAACGACACAATACATATCCACGTGCTGAACTGGTTTGATACATCCAATTTATGTCACTACTACGACACACATACGTACAAACAGATTCACTGCTTCTATGTAATATATCTCTTTCAAAATAATAGAAGTAACACCATTATGACGTGACTGAATGAATTGTTAGAATACTGGGCGCAAACGAGAAACAGGAAAGGGCTTTTCATTAGCATGCAGTTGAGTACATATAGTAAACCCTAATTCGGGCTGTACTCGCTATAGAGTACCCCACTGCAGGCTACACAAACATCACATTCTGACACACCCCCATAGTCAAAGTGGGGTACAATCAACACAACAAGCAGGCAGAGCAGTAGTTCACAATTATAAGCAAAGCTAGAGGCTATCACAGAGGGCAAGTGAGGAGGAGGAGAAACTGTGGGGGCGAGAAGATGGGAGGCGACGGCTGAAGCTGCAGACACACGGGCAGCAGGAGTGCGCAGTACCGTCGCTACCAGGCTAAACCCGGACTACACGGCGACAGACGCAGCTGGCTCACTGTGCTCCCAGGAGTGCTCACACTGTAGCTACCGGGCGCAGAGCCCCGGACTACTCAGGCCACAGGGGGTCGTGGCTCTCTGGACTACCAGGAGTGCTCACACTGTGGCTACCGGGCGCAGAGCCCCGGACTACTCAGGCCACAGGGGGTCGTGGCTCCCTGGACTTCAGGCGCTGCGGACGACAAGTCGGCTACCTCCGGTCAACCTCCCCCAACTGTCCCACACCCCTTTCACACACCCCCTGCTGTACCTCTAGCACTGCTCACACGCCACCCCCCTCGTACCACTCCGACGGCTCCAACACATCCACCCCCCTCAGCGGCAGCTGCAGCAGTGGGAGAGAGAGGAGGAGCAGGGGACAGCTCACACACACGGCACCCCCATACTCTCCACCCCCAAACCCTAACACAGGAACGCGGGCAGCAGCGGGGGTGGGGCGCGGTCAGAAGCTCGGGGAACGGCATGCGGCACTGGGGCAGGCTTCACGGGCCGCGCGCGGGCCTGGCGCAGCCCGTACGGGCCGCGCGCGGGCTGCCCGGGCCGCGCGCGGGCCTGGCGCAGCCCGTACGGGCCGCGCGCGGGCCTGGCGCATGTCGCGCGGGCCGCGTCGGGCGACGGGGGGCGACGCGTATGTCCCCGGGGGCTCCGCGACGGGCGACGGGGGGCGACGCGCGGGTCGACGGGAAGAAAAATTGCCGCGCGCCCGGAGCGCGCGGCAGGCAGGAAACAGCAGGAAACATCTCGCGCTCACGGCGCGAGATAGACAGGATAGCAGCGGAAGCTAACGGTGGGCCCACAGGATCGACCATGGAGGGTCGACCTGCTCTGATACCATGTCAGAATATTAGGCGCAAACGAGAAACAGGAAAGGGCTTTTCATTAGCATGCAGTTGAGTACATATAGTAAACCCTAATTTGGGCTGTACTCGCTATAGAGTACCCCACTGCAGGCTACACAAGAATCACATTCTGACATGAATGAACGAATTTAAACTAAGAGATCGCGAAATTACATGCTTACCGTAGTTATTCACGCAGTCTCGCATCGTATGCAAGCTCATGCTTGCATGTACTGACGATCACATACTGCCGTACCTACGAACATGTCCCTCTTATTCATTCAAATGCGCAATATCACGTCCTCTGGAAATTCGTTGTATTTTGTTCAATTTAATAATGTAGAACAAAAATCAATCACGTTGTTAACGAGGGTAAAAGAAATAAGCAAATACAGAATGGAAGTGGGAAGTAAGGATGAAACAAAGCAAGAAAACATGGAAACATCAAGGCAGGCACATAGGTCAACGAATGACTCACCAGGCAAGAGCGACTCCACGTGTCTGATCGTTCCAAATGACACAAGCACAAGCGCTGGTGATGCGGTTGCAGTCACAATCAGAATTACGGAAAAGAATTATAGTTATTTCAGATTAGGTACTTCAAACGGCGAGCAAAGAATATTGAAATATGACTCAAGTCGTTTGTTGAAGTGAAGAGCAAAGGAGAAAAACGAAGCAAAAGTGCAAAAAAGAAGAGAACAAATGAACCAACGTAAGAAAGAGAAGAAGCCGCAGAGATTAAGGACGCGTAAAGAACACGGAAAGTAGGAACGGAGGAGAAACGTAGAACAAAAACATACTACTAGGAAATAAGAAGGTAACGAGAGGGGAGGGGGAAATACGATCAAGGGAAAAAGGAAGTGGCAGAACGTGATAAAGAAAGGGAAGGAATCTATACAGAAAACGGCCAACTTACATCTACTTAACTGACGACGTAGGTGGCTAAAGTGCATCTAGGCTGTAAAACGACATACTGGTGAGTGTGCGCATGTGTGTGCATAGGAACCAAGAAGAAATAAGTTGCACGGGCGAGTGGACGGAAGAGAGACGAAAGGGAAGAACAAGACCTTAAGGAGCTACGATGACGTAGAATGGCGAGTAGCTACGCTAGGCGGGAGTGGCGCTAGTTGTCAGAAATAACGGACTGGAATGATGGACTAGCAAGGATTGTGAGTACAAATATGAAATTCTAATGTTGTGACCCCCCTATAGGCTAACCCACTACAGCCTACACAAATACAACATGTATAATGTTTGACACACCCCCATAGGCAAAGTGGGGGAGTCCTAGGGGTCACAAGACCAGTCAAGGCAAAACAAGGCAACAACAAGCTCAGGGTGGACCTCAAGGATTCCACACAAATTCCGAGCACAAGCTAGTGGTCACAAGACCAGTTCACATGCAAGTTTATAACAGAGCAAGAGATACAGTGATCACAACCTAGCAAGAGTAAACATGCAGGTATAGATATATATAGTGATCACAGTACAAGCAAAGTCAAGAGGTAAGCAAGTGAGGTCCAGTAGGCACAAGGCCTAGTAGAGTGCAGAAGCGCTGATGGTCACGAGGCTGAAGCGCCTTGGTGAACACATCAGCAGTGTTGGCCTCAGTGGCCACGTAGCGAATACAAAGCTGACCGCGCTGCTGCAGCTCACGAGCAAGGAAGTACCGCAGGGCGATGTGCTTCGTTCTGTGCTCCAGTCTGTGCTCATGACACAAGGCAATGGCAGCCTTGTTGTCGACGTACAGTACTGGAGGAGAACGAGGCCGCTCTCCGAGGTCGGTCAGCAAGTAGGTCAGCCAGCGTAGCTCCTGGGCAGCCATGGCTGTAGCGTAGATCTCAGCCTCGCAACTGGAGCCGAGAACAGAAGAAGAGCGTGTAGAGCGCCAAGAAACTGAGCCAGAGCCAAGGCTGAAGGTGTAACCCTGAGACGACCGCTGAGTAGCCTGGTCGTCTGCCCAAGAAGCGTCTGAGTGCCCTGTGAGAACAACTCGGTCTCGCCCTCCAAGCACAAGCCCCATGCCCGACGTACTGCACAAGTAGCGCAACACCCTCTTAGCGGCATCCATGTGCTCCTTCCTGTGACGGCCAGGAGCGACATAGCGTGCAAGGATGCTAAGAGGGTATGCAAGGTCAGGTCGAGTGCAGGTCATCAGGTACATGAGGCAGCCCACAAGCTCTGGATACGGGCCACTCGGCTCTACGGACTCATCCGAAGGCAGAGCTGAGAGCGAGTGACCGGTAGGCAGAGGAGTGGACTGAGGCGAGGAGTACGTGAAGCGGAAGCGCTGGAGAACCTGCTGCACCATGTGTGACTGAGTCAGGGTGATGGTGCACCGTGCTCTGTCCCGGGTGATCCGCAAGCCAAGATAGCTTGTCAGCTCACCCAGGTCTGTGCACGTGTGTCTCCTCTGCAGCTCCGACTTCACGTAGGCGAGTCCTGCAGTGTCAGCAGTGGCAAAGACCAAGTCGTCGACGTACACGAGGATGTAGAACGGCGGCAGCGAAGTGTCGGTGCGCAGGAACAGCGACGGGTCAGCTGTAGAAGGCGCGAACCCAAGAGCCGCAAGTGTAGTCCTCAGTGTGTCGTGCCACTCACGCGGAGCCTGGCGGAGACCGTAGACCGGCCGCTGAAGCCTCCACTGGGTACCAGGAGGAAACGACCCAGTGAAGCCAGGTGGGCGGCGCAGCCAGATCTCCTCGTGCAGGCTGCCCTGCAAGAAAGCAGTGCTGAAGTCAAGTGAGTGAAGCTCGTAGTCGCGGTGAGCGGCTATGTGCAGCAGCACCCGAAGAGTAGTCATCTTCGGGGTGGGGGAGAAGGTCTGGAAGAAGTCAACTCCCTCTCGCTGACTGAAGCCTCGAGCCACGTAACGCGCCTTGAAGACAGGCGGAGAACCCGGCGGCCGCTTCACCCTGAAAATCCACATGCCACTGACGATGTTCGCCCCAAGAGGGGGAACCTCGTCTACGTAGGTGCGTGTGGACTTCCAGGAAGCCATCTCGGCGTCCATGGCTGTCTGCCACTGAGAGGAGTAGGGACCCGCCATCGCCTCAGCGTAAGTGCGCGGGGTCGGGATGTCTGGTGCATCCGGGTCTCCCTCAGGGGCAACTAGCAAGGACACGAGACGGGGCAAAGCAGCAGCAAGACACTGGAACTCCTCCTGTCTGTCCTCAAGGACGTCCGTGCCAAGAGCACACTCACCCCCGACGGACGGAGGACAGACAGACTCAGACTCAGCAACAAGGCTAGCAGCGTAGTCTAGACGACAGGCAGCAGCAAAGTCAACCAACTCAGCGACCAGAGCAGACGCAGCCGAGGACTCAAAGGTAGGGTCAGTGACAACAGTAGCAAGGAGACGCGTGACAGTAGGGTGCTCAGCACGATACCGGTCAGACTCAGGGTCCGGAACGTCAGGCAAAGAGGACGCAGGAGGAGACGGTAGAGGGACACGCTGAGGAGCAGTAGAGGGACGCAGAGTCATGTAGTGAGTGCCTGGGACAGGAGGAGGACGCTCACGACGGACACGACTACCAGTGCGAGCAGCACGAACAGGCGACGCAGGACGAGACTCAGGCTCACGACGCTCTGTAAGACCTCCTGTGGGACCAGTGTAAGGAGAGGGAGCAGGGAGAGGCGAGGTAGGTGGTAACTGTGACTGCGGCCGGACAGGCGGAGGACACTCTACGGAGGGAGGAGGACAAGGAGGAGGAGCCTGCCCAAGAACCTGCTGAAGGAGCGGTACGAAGTACGGTCGCGGCCGCGCAGCGTCTCCGGAAGCAGAGGAGACTCCAGCGGCCGGGTCCTCAGTACCAGTAGGAGCTCCAGCGTCCGGGTCCACAGCACCAGCAGCAGCTCCACCGGCCGGGTCCTCAGCACCAGTAGTAGCTCCAACGCCCGGGTCCTCAGCAGCAGCAGCAGTGCCACCGCTCGGGTCCTCAGCTCCAGCAGCAGCTCCACCGTCCGAGTCCTCAGCACCAGCAGCAGCTCCACCGTCCGGGTCCTCAGCACCAGCAGCAGCGCCACCCCCAGGGTCCGCAGCACCAGGAGCACCACTCCGAAGACTGCAGCGCCGTGTGTACCACTCGCGGATCTGCTGAATGGGGGGGAGCTCCTGGGTAGGAGGGGAAGTACCGGGACGAGCTCCAGCAGTACCTCTCCGGAGGCGGCAGTACTCGAGGTACCTCTCCTGCAGCTGCTGGGAGGAGAGGGCTCCTCCAGGTGTAGCACGCTCAGGCTCAGCACCCCCAGACTCAGCACCCCCAGACTCAGCACCTCCAGGCTCCGCACCTCCAGGCTCCGCACCTCCTGGCTCAGCACCCCCAGGCTCCGCACCCCCAGACTCAGCACTCCCAGGCTCAGCACCCCCAGACGCAGCACCCCCAGGCTCAGCACCCCCAGACTCAGCACCTCCAGGCTCAGCACCCCTAGCAGGACGAGAGTCAACAGCTACCTCGACAGGCTCACCCGGGTCTACCTGGGACACACCTGAGGGAGCGGCACCCTGAGGGGGGAGGGGGTCTGGTACCTCAGCACCTGGAGCGAGGAAGAGAGGCGGGGGGGGGAGCGGGGCAGTGCGGTAGGGGAAGAGGCGGTAGTAGGGGACGGACTCATCAAAAGTGACGTCCTGAGAGGCCAGGACACGATGCGAGGTGGGGTGGTAGAACTGCCAGCCAGGGGCGTCCGGGACAAAGCCAAGGAAGACGCAGGGGACAGCACGACGGGAGAGCTTGTCCGCGGACGTGTCGCGGACAAAAGCTCGGGATCCCCAGACCCGAAAACGCGACGCATCGCCAGCCTCTCCCGTCCAACGCAGTGTCGGAGAAGTCTCGGGCAAGGAGACACGGGGCCGGAGGTTGAGCTGATGCGCAGCGTATCGGACTGCAAACGGCCACAGAAAATGGGGGGCAGCCGCATGGCTCAAGGAGGTACGAGCGACCTCCATGACCAGACCAATGCGGCGCTCAGCAACCCCATTCTGCTGTGGAGAGGCCGGAAGCGTGTACGACTGCTCAATGCCCTCCTGCTGACAGAAGGCCTCCAATAGGCCAGAGGAAAACTCTCCACCTCTGTCAGAGTGCAGACGCAGGACAGGGAAGTCGGAGCGGAAACGCTCACGGAGCTGGAGACGAGATCTGCGGATCCAAGGGATCAAGACATCAGGGACGTCACCCTTGGCGCGCAAGGGGAAGACCGTGGTGTAGCGCGAGAAGTCGTCAACAACAATCAGGAAGTACCTCTCCTGACCCTGACCACGGACGCGGGCTGGGCCCCACACGTCCATGTGGAGCGTCTGCAAGGGAGCAGTCGTCGGGGGAAAGGAGGAGGAGTGAGGAACGGCGCGCTGCCGTCCCTCGACACAGGGAATACAGGGAGGAGCAGGCGAGTCGGGAAGGGGAGGGAGCACCCTGGGAAGACCAGCAACAAGGTCCCGTTTGTGCATGGCCCGAAGGCGCTGCACAGACGGGTGACCAAGGCGGTGGTGCCAAAGGACAGTCTCATGCGCCAGAGAGCGACACGAGCAGGGGGCGGACAGCTGACCTGACGCAGACGCAGACGCGGACGCAGCTACCTGAGGGGACTCAGTGGTCAGTGTGTAAAGGTCCGACCCCGGCTCCCGAGTGAAGGTAGCCAGGTGGCGACCCGTCCGAGCACACGTGCAGTGTGTCATGCGCTCGTAGGCAGGGGTGAACTGGTGAACACCCCCGTCCTGGAGCGCACTACCTGCCACCAAGTTCGTAGAGAACGAGGGGAGGTAGAGACCTGACAGCGTGCCGGACGGGACCGCCGGACAAGGAAGGACAGTGGAGGAGGTCGCAATGACCGGACCCCCAGAGGGGTCAGCAAGGGAGACAGCAACTGGCCGAGCGAGTGGCTCAAGGACAGTGCGGTCACGAAAGAAGGAGCGAGAAGCACCTGAGTCCAGTGTGAAGGTGTGCAGTGCTGCAGTCGACTCAGTACCAGGGGGCACGGACGCACGAGCACCTAGGGCTGCAGCCTCACCAGGACCTGTGGGAGCAGACGCACTAGCACCTAGAGCGGCAGCCGGACTGGCCTGAATGCCCGGGTCGGGCGGAACACGCAAGTACTGAGCACCCTCTCCACTAATAGACATCGCATACATGGCAGTGAGAATAGCATCAAAGTCTAAAGCCCAAATATCAACACCCCTCTTTTCCAGATCAGCCCAGCGCGGCAGCTCAGTGGCAGCAGGAAACTGAGTGCGCCACGCGTCGTTAAGGCGCGCGAAGCAGCGCTGCGTGGGGTGCGGCCTCCCACACTGCTGGCCGGTGCGGTCACCTGTGCGAATGACGTACGTGCAGGTAACGCTACGCTGCGCATACCACTCACGGGCGGCCTGAAGCGTCGGGGCGGGCTGCTGACTCTGGCCTCCGCCAGTGCCTCCACGACCACCACCCCCACCGCCGCCGCCCCGGCCACCTCCACCCCTGCCGCCGCCACGACCACCTCCGCCTCCGCTGCCGCCTCCACCACCACTCCCACCGCCGCTGTCTCCTCCCCCACTGCCGCCACTAGTCTCCCCAGCCGCGCCTCCACTCCCACCGCCTCCACCCCCACCTCCTCCGCCGCCACCCCCACCCCTGCCCCCCTTGTTCCTGCGGCGCCCGCTCGAAGCAGACGCGGTCCCGACCTTCTCAGCACCAAGAAGGTCGACAGCAGCAGCAGAGGCGACAGAGGGGAGGAGGGGGGAAGGGGAACACCCCTCAAAGAACGGGGTGCGGGGGTCGCCACGAGAGGTGCCTACAGCGACGATGCTCGCCTCAGCTGCAAGCAGTTCCTTCTCGAGGAGGGCAACAGTGAGCTCAGTGGGGGAGCGAGAGAGGAAGTGGTCCCTGACTGCGCGCAGAGAGTCAGGGAGGCGGGTGACGATGTGGTAGAGAGTGATCCAGAGCGGGGGGGGGTTGCTAGTGAGAAACTCGGCAGGCATAGCAGCGCGAAAGCGGGCCTCACTAGTCTTAAGGTGGGTGATGAGGTCTGCGACAGTGTGAAAGGAGGCTAGGTCAGGGAACAGGTAGGGGAGAGTGAGGCGGCCTAGCGTGGCAGAAGCGGGTGAGGAGTAGCGGGCAACTACAGCGGTGTAGAGGTCCTTAGCAGTCTTGCACTGGCCGAAGTGCTCGCGCTCGTCTAGTGGCAGGGAGTTGCGAATAGCAAAGCGAGCGTGCGCATCACGGGTCTGCCACTGAGAACGCAGAGTGCTGTCAGCAGACGAGTCAGGGGCAGTGGCATGGCCTAGGGCGTGGTCGTACAGTGAGATATCTTCCTTGGCAGTGAGCTGTAGGAACAGGTGCAGGTCATCTAGCCAGGTTTCGAACTTCACTGGACGGCCCTCGGCATCGAAAGCTAGAACTGGCGGACTAGCCATAGCGACAGTAGCAGTAGCAGTAGTAGCAGTAGTAACAGTAGTAGTAGGAAGCAGGCCGCTGGAAAGGTGTGCGGAGGGTCAACGGGGCCGGCGGGGCCGCTAGGCAAGGCGCGGGCGGGGTCGACTGTCCGTAGTGGCACACGAGCGGCAGTAGTAGGTAGCGTGGCAGCAGGAGCTGCAACGGTGCACTGGTGGCAGCTGCAGTGGCAGCAGTGTGCACGGTAGGTAGAAAATAAACAACAGTGAGAGCGAGTGCCTCGCGGGCGGCGGCTGCAGAAGCGCACGGGCGGCAGTGGCGCACGGGGAACGGCGGTGCACGGGCAGCGGCAGCGCACGGGCAGCGGCAGCGTAGGAGCAGCGACGGCGCACGGGCAGCGGCGGCGCACAGGCAGCGGCGGCGCTCGGGAGGCAGCAGTGCGCAAGCAGCAGCGGAAGCAGCGGCGTACGAGCGGCTGCGGGCAGCGGGGCGTGCGCGAGTAGGCGACGGGCTTATACGCACGGGCAGCAGCGCCGACAGCGCACGGGCGGCTGCAGCAGCGAGCGGTGCGCAAGCAGCAGCGGCAGCAGCGCACGGGTGGCAGCGGCGTCGGTGCACGGGCGGCAGCGGCGTCGGCGGACGGGCGGCTGCGGGCAACGGGCGTGCGGCAGCTGCGGCGGCGAGCTGCGGGCCTGCGGGGCCACGGCGGGGTGTGCGCGAGCGGGCGACGGGCGGCTGCAGCAGCGGGCGCGTCAGCGAGGCGCACAGGCAGCGCGCGGGCAGCGTGCGGGGCCGCGCGTAAAGAAAAACAGCCGCGCGCGTGCGGCTAGCGGGGCGCGCGCAGCGAAATCGACCGCGCGCGGGCGGCTAGCGGGATACGCGCACTTAAAAAAAGTCGAGTCGCGCGCGGGCGGCTGGCGGGCTGCGCGCGCGCGGTAGGTAGGAGGCGCACGAGGCGCACGGTAGGTAGGTAGGTATGTAGGTAACGGTGGGCCCTAAGAACGGTCCTAGCGAAGGACCTGCTCTGAAACCATGTCATAAATAACGGACTGGAATGATGGACTAGCAAGGATTGTGAGTACAAATATGAAACCCTAATGTTGTGACCCCCCTATAGGCTAACCCACTACAGCCTACACAAATACAACATGTATAATGTTTGACACTAGTGCCTGGAGTAGCGTTGGAAGAGAAAGCAGCGACAAATAATCAGGAAACCCTAGGCACATTTTTTTTGTTTTCTTGTTAAATAACAAAGCACGACGTTATTAACTTGCGGGGTCGGTAGCACAATATCTCGGCCAGGGTTCGAAAGGACCCGAGTTCGATACTCGGGAAGATCATTTGTTCGTTGCTAAGACTGGAATCTGTATTCCTTTTATAGTGTTATGTTTTTAGTGTAAAAAGACCACATTGTTATGTTCATTAGGATTTCCCATCAATGATTAACAAAAAATGAAGCTAAGATTGCTTCGCAACCCTAAGACGAGTTCGTCGCCTCTTGTTTTTTTTTTTTTTTTTTTTCTTTTAAGGCTACCCTGATTGATCAGCCTTCAGCTCACTCCTAAGGCTGACAATTCAGCCTAGTCAAAATGAATCTGAGGCTCTAGCATAGTGCCAATATCACATTATCCATTCACCACCTCCCATATATTAGTCTCTCCACAATCATCAGTGCCACACCACATTTCGATGCCACTTGCTGCTTCATGAATCACAATCCTTCACCTTTCTTCACCGCTCTTCACTGCTCGTCACCTCACCGCTTGACCTCCCTAATGGGCAGCTCCTTGGCGCCTAGAGTGGCGTCCGCGAGTGAGTGGAAGCAGAGGTACGGCGACACCAGGTCGTTGCACTGGGTGTTGGGGGCGAGGGGAAGGGAGAGGGGCGGGGAAAATTGGGGGAAGTAGTGGGTGGGGTATACGGGAGCATAGCAAGTTGGGAGGGGCATCGGCAAGAAAGTGGAAGCAAATGTACGGTGAGACCAAGCCATTCACAGGGTGGTTGGGGAGAAAGAGGGAGACAAAGGCAAGGGAGAGCAAGAGAGAGCGCTGGAAAAGATGAAGAGGCGAGGTGAGATGGGAGAGATGAGAAAGGAGAGGAATTGAGAACAAAGGTGGGAGAATAGTGGGAGAGAAATTGAGGTGCAATGTGATGGTGAGGGACATGCATGAGTCAGGTGGAGGAAGGACGTGTGCAAAAGGAGGAGCACACTTCTATAACTTCTGAGATTTATCGAAAGTGATACAAGCAGAAAAAGAGCATGTCGACATGGTGCATTACAGTCACATTTGAGAGTTCTTGAGACTGAGGAGAAACGCTTGTGGATGTGCAAAGTAGTTCCGCATGTGAGAAAAAAGCGCACGACGATAGGTGCAATAATGCTCTCACCAGGAGCAGCGGCGAGGGCAGGTGGAGGTGCGAGATGAGAAGCGTGTCAACGTGATGCATGCGGGCCAGAGGTAGCGGCGCCACCACGTGTGCCACTCCCCTGCTGGCGTCGACCCCCCTCACCACACCTGTTGGTGGGTATAGGCATGCACGATGGGAGCAGTGAGAATGCATGGAGCAGGGGCATCTAGCCAGGTGGGTGAGAGTCAAATGCAGGAAGGGGGAGCGAGTGTATGTGATGGAATGATATACAGGGGCGTGGGGAGTGTGTGGGTGCAGACGGGGCAGTACCAAAGGAGAGGCAGGGCAGGAGCGCAGCTTCCTGGGGGTTCCACACCACACGCGGGAAGCCTGGCGCTGCCGGTGGCGCTGCTGCTGAGTCGCTTTCTGCTGCTGCGGCTGCTTCTGCCATGTTGATTTCTGGTGCTGCTGCTGCTGAATCAGTAAATGCTGCTGCTTCCGGTGGTGCCGCTGGTGGTGTCTCTGCAGTTGGAGCAGCAGCAGCAGCAGCAGCAGTTGCAGCAGCATGAGCAGAGGTGGAGGGGTCAACGGGCAGGGAGGGCGGAGGCGGCAGGGAGGGGAGAGGGGGAGGGGAAGAGGAGCAGAGGCCGACGATGGCGGCGTTGAGGGCGATGAGTGTGTTGGCCGGAGACAGCTGTAGGAGGTGGGGGGGGGGGGGGGGGAGGGGGGAGAATGAGGTGGGCAAGGGAGGGGGGGCAGGAGGGGGCAGGGGAATGGGGCAAAGAGTGTGTTGGGGGAGGCGCAGAGGCCGACGATGGAGGCGTTGAGGGTGATGAGCGTGTTGGGACAGCTGTAGGGGGGAACAGTGCGAGGAGGAAGAGAGGGGGAGAGAAAAAAAGGGAGGAGGGAAATGGGGTGATGAGTGTGCCACTGGGAACAGCTGCAGGGAATGGCGCCGCGAGGGAGGGGGAGGGGGAGAAGGAGGGTGGAGAGGGAAGGGAGGAGGGGAATGAGGCATTGGGGGTGGAGAGGCATGTAGCTCGGGTTGAGGGACGGCTGCAGGGAGGAGGCGACAGGAGGTGGCGGGGGAGAGGTTACTGGAGGGGGTTGGAGGGGGTAAGTGGGAGGAGCGTGGGCATTAAGGGTTCTGTGCCAAGGAAGCAGTGGGGCATTGGAGGATAGAATCTGATGACAGCTGATGAGCTTGCCATCAAAGCTTGCCTCCCCGCCCCCACACCTCCTAATGCACTCCCCTCACCTCCCACCCCCCCCTCACCTCGCACTCGGCCCACGTGCAGCTCCCCCAGCTGCAGCAACGGCCCCGCCACGCCAACAGGTGCGCACAGCAAATCACCACGCACAGCTTGCTCGCCTCTTGTATGATTCAGCAGCAACCTGTGGTTGACTGAATGCTACCGAGCCCACAACTGACAAGTGACGAGCTTTAGTAGCCGTTATACCCATCCGGCCCTGCTCTCACCTCGCCATGCGCACAGCCCACTTGCAGCTCCCCCAGGAGGAACCCAAAGGGCGCTTCAAAAGCAACCTCTCATCCTCACCTTCCCCATCCGCTCCTCACCTTCCCCATCCGCTCCTCACCTTCCCCATCCGCTCCTCACCTTCCCCATCCGCTCCTCACCTTCCCCATCCGCTCCTCACCTTCCCCATCCGCTCCTCACCTTCCCCATCCGCTCCTCACCTTCCCCATCCTCTCCTCACCTTCCGCATCCGCCCCTCAACTCACCATTCCCCCCTCACCTCCCCATGCGCGCAGCCCACGTGCAGGTCCCCCAGGTCCACCTCAAAGGGCGCCTCATATCGTGGCTCTAACCTTCCTTCAAACCTTTCACCTCAGCATGCCCCCCCCAACCTCGCTGCCTCACCTCCCCCAACCCCCCTCACCTCCCCATGCGCGCAGCCCACGTGCAGGTCCCCCAGGTGCACCTCAAAGGGCGCCCGCCACGCCAGCAGGCGCGCACAGCGCGCCATCTCCCAGCGCTCGTCAAACGGGAACAGGAAGATGGGCAAGGGGAGGGCAGGCGAAGGGCGTGCGGGCGAGGGGCGCGAGGGAGGGCAGGACGCAGGGGGAGCGGCGGGCGAAGAGGGAATGGTGGTGGAAGAGGGGGCGGTGGCGGTGGGTGGGGCAGGGTGGGGGGGAATGTGGCGGGCGAGCTTGTAGAGGGCGAGTCGGCGGGAGGGGGAGAGGGCATGGCGGATGGCTGCTAGCACCCGCAGACTGCGATGCTCATGGGCCACTCGGTAGGAGTTGCTGGAGTGGGGGGAGGGAGAGGGAAAGGTATGGGGGAGATGAAGGCGGAAGGCATGGGGGAGAGGGCATGGCGGACATCGATGTGATTGTTGAGGTGCCCCAAAACTTCCCTACCAGCTCATCTCCCACAATCCAACCCTCCCAGCTCATTTCCCACACTCCAACCCTCCTCACGGCTCACCTCACGCCAGGACCAGCGCTGGCTGACAGCGATGTGATTGTGATTAACGACGTGCGCACTGCTGCTACTGCCCCTGCTGTCCCTGCTGCCCCTCCCGTGCCTGCTGCCCCTGCTGCCCCTGCCGCCCCAGCTGCCCCCTGCCCTTCTGCTGCTGCTGTTGCTGCTGCTTCCACTCCCTCTACTCCCCCGTCCTGCCCTCCTCCTTCCCAAACCCCTCCCCCAGCTTGTCCCCCTGCACCTCCACCCATCCCCACCATATCCCCCCCCTCACCCTCCCCATCCAATCCC
Source organism: Closterium sp. Yama58-4 (assembly GCA_947470075.1). Taxonomy (NCBI): domain Eukaryota; kingdom Viridiplantae; phylum Streptophyta; class Zygnematophyceae; order Desmidiales; family Closteriaceae; genus Closterium; species Closterium sp. Yama58-4. Next base: position 61,122 of record CANIUD010000159.1, read on the forward strand.
CCCCCATCCCCCGGCGCCCTCCCCACCGCCCCCCACGCCCCCCAGAGGCGTCATGTTGGGGTTGATGTCTTCAGGGGCGAACCCCCCCGGCTGCCAGAAGTGGCCTGCAGGCAGGTTGTCCGCTGCATCGGGGGCGAGCAGAGAGATGACATGTGTGGGGGCCACGTAGCGAATCAGATCCACCAAAGCGTCGTACCCTATGCCTGGGGGATGGGCGGAGAGGTTTGGATGGGAGGGGGAGGGGAGGGGGAAAACATAGAAGGGGTTAAGTAGAGAGGAGTGTAGCCTTGGGTTGATATCATCGGGGGCAAACCCCCCCGGCTGCCAGAAGTGGCCGGCAGGCAGGTTGTCTGCTGCATCGGGTGCTAGTAGAGAGATGACGTGCGTGGGGGCACGTAGCGAATCAGATCCACCAGAGCATCGTACCCGATTCCTGTATTGCATGGGGAAAGAGGGGGGTTGGAGTTGGCAGGGAAGGGGGAGGGAGGAAGGAAAAGGGGAAGGGGATGAGTGAGGAGATGTAGCCTGGGGTTGGTATCCTCGGGGGAAATCCCCCCGGCTGCCAGAAGTGGCCTGCAGGCAGGTTGTCCGCCAAGGGTGTTCACCTCCGACTCTTGCAAGGAGAGCGGGGAGGGAGAAGGGAAGCAGGGAGAATGGGGTGGGTCTGTACAGAGATGACGTGTGTGGAGGGACGGGTAGGGAGGCAGGCGAGGATGGCAGGGAGGGAAGAGAGTGGGGTCAGGCAGAGCGGATTTGACTCGCCTGTGATCTTCCTACGTGCTGATCGGTGCCCCATGCCCGTCTTTGAAGCAGCCATACAGAGAGAAGAGCTGCCGCATGTACAGTGTGGCGTGGGTTCAGGTCGAGCAGGATCCTAGCACCGTTGATCACTCACCCTTGATCCACCCGTGGGTGTTGATCACCAACGGCAGCGCAGCCGCCCCGTGCCCGTCATAGTAGTTCTGTCTGAAGCAGTCGTAGAGCGAGAAGAGCTGCCGCAGGTACAGCGCGGGGTCAGGTAGACCAGAATGCAATCACTATGTAAGCACCTCTGATGCCTATGATCATTCTCACCCTTTATCCACCCATGTGTGTTGATCACCAGCGGTAATGCCCCTGCCCCGTGCCCATCATAGTAGTTCTGCCTGAAGCAGTCATAGAGCGAGAAGAGCTGCCGCAGGTACAGCGCGGGGTCGCTGCCGGGGCTGATGTCGCCGTACAGGTGGCTTGCCAGGGGGGTGCGCTGGTGCAGGGCGGGGTGACCTGTTAGTGTGTGGGGGATAAGGATGCGGCAAATAAGCAAAGAGCATGGTCGCTGCTGGGGCTGATGTTGCCATACAGGTAGCTTGCTAGGGGGTTTGCGCTGATGCAGTGCAGGGTGGCCTGTGATGAGTGCATTGGGGAGTAATGGGGGAAGGTGAGGAAGCGGGTAAGGGGCAGAGGGAGGGGCTGATGTCGCCATACAGATGGCTTGCAACGGGCGTGCGCTGGTGAAGCGCAGGGTGGCCTGTAGTGCGGGGGAAAGGAGGGAGGTGGCATGCAGGTACAGCGCGGGGTCGCTGCCGGGGCGGATGTCGCCGTATAGATGGCTTGCGAGGGGGTCTTCTGGTGCAGGGCAGGGCTGGATGGCCTGGAGAGAGGGGAGGAAGTGGGTAAGGGGCAGAGGGAGGGGCGGATGTCGCCATACAGATGGCTTGTCAGGGAGGTGTGGTGGTGCGGTGCGGGGTGGCCTGTGGTGTGGGGGGGGGAGGAGGAGGAGACAGGCAGGTAGGAACAGCGCAGGGTCGCTTCCGGGGCTGATGTTGCCGTACAGATGGCTCGCTAGCGGGGTGCGCTGATGGAGTGCAGGGTGGCCTGTGGTGTGTTGGGAAAGAGAAGGCACCAAGGGACAGGGAAGACGGAGGGGGCAGGCAAGGAGGAGAGGGAGGGCTGATATTGCCATACAGGTAGCTTGCCAGCGGTGCAGAGCTGGGTGGCCTGTGATGAGTGCATTAGGGAGTATTGGTGGGTGGGAGACAATGGAGCGAGTAGGAGGGGAGGAAGTGTGACAAGGCCTGGCAGTGTGAGAAGGGAAGGGATGGTGGTGGGATGTAAATAGAAGCAGGGAAAAGCAGGTGTAGGATGGGACAGGAGTTCAAGGTGGGGGAGAGGAGGGGGTTTTGGGAGACGAGAGGAAGGAATGGAGAGGAGAGACGAGGAGAGGAGAGAAGAGGAGAGAAGAGGAGAGAAGAGGAGAGAAGAGGAGAGAAGAGGAGGGGAGAGCAGAGGAGGGCAGAGCAGAGCAGAGCAGAGCAGAGCAGAGAAGAGCAGAGGAGAGGAGAGGAGAGGAGAGGAGAGGAGAGGAGAGGAGAGGAGAAGAGAGGGGAGAGGATAGGATAGGAGAGGAAGGAGAGAGGGGAGGTACCGAAGACGTGTTGTGAGAGGAGGTGCAGCGAGACGAGGCCGGGCGGAGTGAACTCGGGCTGCCCCACGTCCGTGTCAAGGAAGGCCACACAGGGGTGCCTGGTGGGAGGGGGAGAGAATAGAAACCGCGGGAGGGAAGAATGGAAGGGGGGAGGAGGGGAGAATGGAAGGGGGGCAGGGAGGCCGGAACAGGGGAAGCGCAGTGGAGGGATGGTGAGGAGATTGGCAGAGGACCAGAGGAGGCAGGGAGTTAAAAGTGATCCCCATGCACACATACATGCATGCCGGCAATCAGCACACATGCAATCAGTCGCTGCAGCACATGCACAGCAGCATGTGGTCAACCCCTCCTCCCTGCCCATCATGTGGTTACAGCACCCATACCAGCCGAGCACGTGGTTACACCACCATACTTGCCAGTGTTGACATCCCCCCCCCCAAACCACAATCAGTATGGCCGCACACACCTATCCCCCCGCCCTCCTAATGAGGCGCCTCAAAAGTCACCCATACCGTCCTGCCCAGCATGTGTTGACCAGAAATTTGGCAAACGTTGACTTGCCGGTGTTCACACCCCCCCACACCATCACTATGGGCACGCGCACCTCCCCCCGCCGCCCTCCTCTTGCTGCGCTTCCTCCCGCCCACCACAGAGCGCCCGCCTCCTCCCATCCGCCCACTCGCGGCTCACCACATCGCACCGCACCGCCTCCCACCCCTTCAGCTCTGAGTTCGTCAGCACCCCCCGCCTCCCTGCCTCCACGGCCAGCTGCCCTGCTGCCCTCCGCCTTCTCCGCCTCCCCGCCCCTCTTCCCCTCCCCCCTCCCCCTCCCCCCTCCTCCTCCCCCCCTCCCCCCCCCTCCCCATCCACCTCCTCCTCCCCCTCCCCCTCCCCCTCCCCCTCCCCCTCCCCCTCCCCCGCTACCTTTCTTCCCCTTGGGCGGGGTCCACGAGAACGCCTCCCAAGCCCCACGGTCCCCATAACCGCTTTCCCCCTTTCTTCCCCCTTCCTCTTCCCCGCCCCCGCCACCCCCCCAGCCCGCCCTCCCTGGCCGCGGGGGGGCACTCTATGAGTGTGCAGGCCGCACAGAAAAGCCGCTTGTAGCGGTTTCCTCAGCCGGCCCACATCTCTCAGCCTCAGCAGCGGCGTGCTCGGCTCCTGGGAGTGGGGGAGGAAGTGAGGGGAAGGGGCGGGGGCGGTGGTATGGAGTGGCAGAGGGGAGGCACTCTGTGGGTGTGCAGCCCACAGAGAAAGGCCGCCTGTAGTGGCTTTCTCACCGCCCACATCTCTCAGCCTCAGCAGCGGCGTGCTCGGCTCCTGGGGGAGTGGGGAAGGGAGGTGAGGGAGGGAAGGCACACTGTAAGTGTGCAGCTCGCACAAACAGGCCGCCTGAAGTTGTTTCCTTAACCCCTCCAGATCGCTAAGCCTCAACACAGCAGCGGTGTGCTGGGCTCATGGTGGGAAGGTGTGGTGGGACGGACAGGTGGGGCAGACTAAGTGTGCAGGCCACACAGGAAGACCGCCTGTGGTGGTTCTCTCAGCCGCCGCGCCTTCCTCAGCCTCAAAATGGAACTCGGGGGAAGGGAGTAGCAAGCAGAGGCGGAAAAGGAGAACGACAGAGCGATGATAAGGGATGAGTGAGGATGATAATAAATGGTGGTGACGAATAATCACCCCCATTTTCTAGGAGCCAAACTCACTATCACCCACCAAGAACATTCTC